>JAWNNA010000904.1:600000-847500 GCA_035043295.1 Drosophila sordidapex | reverse complement strand
CAAGCACATATTTTACAATTGAAATTAGAGTGGCAGAAAAAAACTGTCGTGTTTCTCACGTAAATGTGTGTCATAAACCGTGTAGCTCCATTAAATTTATTTGCCGCCCAAAGGCGTTCTTGAATACATAATTGCTGGCATGCTGCTGCCACATAGATATATTCATGTCAGATTTCAATTTAAATTGTTATTGCGACAAGGAAACCCAACTGGAAAATTGCAAAAAGTAATAAAATCTTTTATATGAGTAATTAATATGTGCTTAAATTAACTAAAGTTTGAGTGAAGGCTAAATGTATATTTACATGTATTTGTTTGAGTGACAATTTATTAAGTCTGCTCAATACTAGGCAGTCTTGTCACACTGTGCAAGCAGCAGACTCATATTTTCTCTCGTTGCCCGCATAAATGTATATATGCATTTGCATTATGTGTGTGCGTGTGTGTGGTTGTGTGTGTGTGTGAGTAGACCACACACAATGCCCACATAGTACACGGTGCTTAAGGCGGAGCCAAGTTTCGCAGCTAGGCAAGCAATTAAAATAAAGTAAACGGCCGAGTGACGATGCATGCAAATTGTCATTTGCCGGCAGTTTATGGCGCCTCTTAAACGTGACCAGGCAACATTATTTTTGGCATAACACGCTCGCGATCTCCATTCAATAAAATCGTCTACAGAAAAAAAAAAATTTTAAAAAAATCAATGTTTGAAGGTCGCTGAGGCTGCAATTTGCAGCTGTTACCAGGCAGACACCTTTACCGTTAACACATCAGCAGCAGCAGCAGCAGCAGCCGCTGTCAGAGAACGGTGCTGAAGAGCGCAAATGCGTTCCAGCACTTTTTTCTTCCTCTCTTCTCCCATCTTCTTTGCCTTTGACTCTAATTTCAAAAGCTTTTGTACATTTTTTTTTTTTGTGGCGTGGGCGAAAACATTAAAGAAGAGAAAATAAAACATACTTCAAATGGCGGCTGTCATAAAATGCAGCAATAATTTTCAAATAACAACTTCACCTGCGACGGCATACAAAAAAAAAAAAAATAAAAATAACGCCGCTTGTGTTGCTTTGCTTTTAAGCAATTTAATTTCTTTATTATTTTCATACGAAACGCGGCCCAGAGATGTCGGTATCTCTCACACGCAACACACAAAGAGAGAGTCTGTCTGTCTGTCTGTCAGTCGGTCGGTCAGGTAGCCAAGGCGGCCACGTCGCTCAATACTCATTGAGACGCAGACACAGGTACACACGCACCGAAGAAACCGAAACCGAACCCGCTGCCGAAACTGAACTCGAACTCGAACGCGAACTCGAACCCGAAACTGAGATCTCAGATCTGAAGCAAGGGCGAAGTCAAACTTAGGCCCTACGAGAGATACAGATACGCATGTGCTTGTGCATATGTGTGCGTAGTATGTCCGACCGTTTGTCCGGTCTGTCCGTTAACTGCTTTTTCAGTGAATTCCGTGATTATTGCTTGAATGTTTCTTTCCGGTACTCGCCTCGCTCGCTCGCTCTTCGGCCACACGGCCTCTGTTGCATGTCTCCGCTGTCTTTTTGTCTTTCTGTCTCTTAGTTTCTGTTTCAGTCGCTGTGTCTGAACTCTCTGAAGCTTCTGTAACTGTCAGTTTTGCCCTTTTTGGCCATTTAATAGCCAAATGTAGCCAAAAAGTGCACTTTTGTTCATTTATTGTACAAATTGTCAAGCCTGATTGCCAAATTTTTCTCTGCATTTTGTTTACTTTCAACAACTGGCAACACTGGTCGCAATCGCAGTCTTGATACACTCAAACCTCTGTTGTTGCTCTCACTGTTTCTCTGTTGCTGTTGCTATCTCTTTTTCTGCCCAATGTCATTGCGTCGTCTGCTTTTGCTTTGGTACCTTTTTCGTTGCTGCTGCTGCTGCTGAGGCTGTTGTTGTTATTGTTATTGTTGCTGTTGCTTTTATCAGCTTCTCTCGGTCTCGGCCGGCCGGCCCCGTCCGTCTGTTTGTCCAGCCGTCCGCTTTGCTGTGTGTGGTCAAGTTAATGTCTTCATAATTCTTTTGATTTTTTTACGTCTTACGTTCGCTGCTCGTTGTTTTTGTTGTTGTCCTTATTGTTGGTGTTGTTGCTGCTGTTGTGCCCCGTTGCTGGGCCACGCCGCTGATGAAGACAATAACAGTTTTATGTGCGGACAGTGAGACAGAAGAGGTTGGGCCCGGGTCCCGTCGTCTCGTAACCGGGCCTAATGAAGCTGAGTGAAAAAAAACACACACACAGTCATATTTCGACTTCCAGCATCCCCGCCTCCCCCCTGCCGATCTCTACAAATAAAGTTGTCTCTCTCCCTGTCCTTCTCCCTCTCTCTGCGTGTCTGTGTTGGTGTGAGGCCTAAAAATTGAGCTGTCAATTGTTTGGGGGCAACGTGTGGGTGCTATTTGGGGCACTGACACGCCATCATGGTGTGCGTGTGTGTGTGCGTGTTTGTGTGTGTGGGTAGTTGAGTATTATTTTCTTTTTTTTTTTTGGGTATTTTTAGTTTAAATTATGGTAGGGGAGGAAAATGCTCTCAAAAGTGTAAGAAGATTATAGGTCAGACAGGATCAGAGCGATATATCCAATAGTTTATGAGTTTGATGAGGTTTGGTTAAGTAGAGCATCAGTCTAGAACATATATAAAAATTAACTGAACCATATGATGCATATATTATCAACTAGTTTATCAAGAATTTCATTTCCAAATATTGAAACAAAGCAAACATAACAAACTGGGAAATGCCAAGTTAAAATTAGAGCCGCATAAAATAAATATTATAATCAGAAGATAAGATCGGCTGATAAGATCTCATGCAACAGCAGGTGTAACTCACATAAATCATTCTCGCACGTTGCCCCAATATTTGTTATAAACCTGCGACTGAGCTGAATGGGGACCACCACCGGCGACACAAAATAAATTACAATAAATTTGAAGAAATAGAGATGAAATGCAGCAAATAAAAGACACAAAATTAGCAGTATTAAATAAATTGATAGAAATTATGCGATTCAATATTAATTTGTTATTTGCCTTAAACTATAATAAATAAATTTTAAATTTTAACTTTTATTGTGCCTTTTATTAAACATTTTTTGTATGAATACAGGTTACAAAGACAAACAACTCGAACAGACCCCAAAAAACAAACACATAAAGAAAAAGATCAGAGAAAACCGAGGGGCGAGTCTCAAATGGAAAGAGCGAGAGATAGAGGGCGTGAGATTGAGAGGGATAGAGAGAGAGAGAGTGTGTGTGCAAACTAATCCTTAAGCAAACACACGTCTCACTTTGAGTAGAAGAGATACCTGCATAAATTGCTCTCAGCTCTCATCTCTCAGTTCGAAGCGATGGAAGTCGAGCCGAAAGTGCCTTCCGAGAAGAGCAAAAGGAATTAATATTGCTGCTGCTGTTGTTGTTGTTGTTGTTATTGCTGTGAATGTGTCGATGAAGATATCTCACGCCTACGAAAGCATTTCCGGCTTACATTTTAACAGCGATGAGCGAGGAGAGAGCAATGAAAGAAAACATAAAGAGAGAGAGAGAGATGGAGCGGGGGAGGATGGACAACGAAAGGAAGTACTCGGCTCTTAACAAGTTAACTGTAATTTAAATGTAAGAGGCGTGTTGAAATGCAAAGATAAAGAAAGAAAGGCAGAGAGAGAGCGAGAGACAAGCGCGGCTAGATGTGAGGCTGCTGTTGTCCTTGAGTCCTCTATTTGCAGTTCTCAGAAAGGGTGTCAACCCTGTCAACAAACTGATTTTCGTTGAAGAGTTGTTGAGAGGCGTGTATAAATTGAATTGAGTCAATACCTAGAAAGTGAGCTGACTAAATATTCAATATAAATTTCGTAGTACTTGCTACACTTAGAAAAAAGATCGTCCCGAATTTTAGAAAATCGAAATAGAAAAACTCACAGATTGAAAACGATTCGAGCTCGAATCACAGCTAATTTTAGAAAGATTTTGTCTAAAAATAAGACATCTCTATCTCAATTTTAGAAATAATTGTGAAAAATAGAAAAAAATCGTTCTAATTTTCAGACATATTTGCCGTAAATCTAGGAATTATTTCTATAAGTAATTGTTTTTAATGCAATTACTTTCTCTCTTTTAAATAAAAGCAATTTTCGAATAAGTTGTGGATTTATTGATGTATAAAGCCTCATTGGAAATAGTCTGATAAGGAAACTGAAATAATCTTCTAAATGCAGATACTTTCCCCATTTTCGCATATCTATATCTTCTTTTCTTATCTTTTCTGCACGCTGAGCAAACGTTTCAAGTTTGTTTGACCAAGCCAAACAAGTGTAAGTTATTTCCTGTGAGTATTTTATTGTTTAAATGGTTTTTGTTTACCCCACTCATTACGATGCAGCTGCTTATTTACGATTGCAGAGAGTTGATGCTACTGGTTTTCGATTTTGGCCAAGTCAATTTTCGAGTTAACGTTTCGCCGCACAGCCGACAGATCAATATTGGTTTTTCATGTGCTGTTGTGAAAAGATCGGGGCGGCGGCATGACTTAACATAATTGTTACCCACATAGCCGCATAAACAACAACGACGACGACAACACCAACAACAACAGCAACCAAAGCAACAACAACAACAGCAACCAAAGCAACAACAACGTACGAAAACTTCTTCAAAATGCCGCCAATGTTTCTCAACTTCCTGTGCGTTGAGTGGTTGTCTGTGTATGTGTGTGTCTGTGTGTGTTTGTCTGTGTGTGTGCGTGTCTGTATGTATGTGATTTACAAATGGCACAGAGACTCCGACGATTTCATTCATGAATTTATATGTACACATACATATATGCAAGTATCTTATAGAGAGACACACACACACACAAACATACACATGCAAATACAATGACCCTCGTCGTGCCTCCAGCCCCGCAAATATTCATTCGAAATTCGTACATGGCCTGCATCCATAGTGCGCTATTGCCATAAATTAGCAAATACAAATACAAATTTGCAAAAAAAAAAAGAAGCGTTCCTCTCGTCGAGAGCACTACTGGACTTAGCTAATACCCTGACTCTTTATCTATATCGATGCGAGTTTATCTATCTATCTAGAATATATTTACAGAAAGTATTTCCGCTTGTTGCAAAGTAATTTGTGGTAAATATGGACATTTGATTTTAAAATAGCTCAGTAATAAAGAATGCGAAAAGCGTTAAGAAGAGAGAGCAAGGGAACTAGAGTGTGCTCTCTTTACACTCTCTCTTTAAATCGAATATCGATTTCGATTCAATGAAATAGTACAAAAATGATCAAGAATATATATACTTTACATATGCTAGCTTTTACCTATTACATACTTTGGCATACCTTCATCACACCCCTTTTTTCAAATGAGTTTTGGGCATGTAAAAAGATAGCTTGAAAGGTTGATAATTGAAAATCTATATCTACAACATTACTGAATATGTTAGGGCAAAGATTTGATGATTTTCAGCCACCCCTTTATCTGAGTGCATATTTCTGATAAGCAGCTAAATTGAAACGTTTCTTAAACCTAGTGAAACTAATACTGTCCGTTGTGGCAAATACTAAAGAGTATTCAGCAGACAAAGAGAAATTGATGATTATAATAATAAAAACAACACCAACAACACAGCTTGATGAATTTGGCATTCAGCTCGTTGATGGGGACGTCACCCTCGGACCTCCCAGTGGCGACGATTTTATTTGTTTTATTTTGCCAATTTGCATATAGCCTGGTCTCTGAGCACCAAAAAAAAAATAAAGGGCCAACAAATGCAGTCATTGTTGTTATTGCTGTTGTTTTTGTTGCCTGGCTTCGTTAGACCAAAATTAATGTCTTAATATATTTCGTTAAATTGAGTCATTAAAATAAATCGCCCATCGTCGTTGATGGCGACGGCGCCGACGCGTCACGAGCAAAAGACCAAAACACAAAACACAAGCAACAATAACAACAACGACAACCGCAACAGCAACAAAAACAAGGCACGACCACACCTCAGCTGCCTCAACGATGCAACAAGATGCTGCAGCACAGCAGATCGATCCTCGATCGTAGAGGTTGTTTTTGTTGTTGCTTTTGCTGTTGCTGTTGCTGTTGTTGCCACAACTTTCGAGAAGTTCAACGATGTAACGTTACGAGAAATAATTGAGGAGGCGAAGCAGACAACAACAAAAACGAAAGAGAGACACAACAGCCAGCAGCAGCAGCAAATAATGAAGACATCAACTTGTAACAAGTAAGAGTAAGCTATTGGATGGAGTGTAAACGACTAGCCAAATACCCTGGACAAAGGAAAAAAGTTGTAATTTTATTAAAAATATATATACAACTATATAACTCTTAATCAAATACCTGAAAAATATGTTGATTCATACATTCTAATCTTGTTTTTAATAAACAAATTATTATACTCTGCGATCACACAACATTAAACTACTCGCTTTTGCACACGTTCTTAATGTTTACAGGATATACAAAAACAAAAAATCAGCTATGCAAAAAAACCAAAATATTCGGGTAGCAGAAGCATCGAGAAAAGAGAAGATTACTTTGTCTGTCACAGTTTGACAGCCACTGCACGCCGACAAAAAAATAACGCGTGCGTCAGTGAAATATCTTGTTGTATATTTTTTATGGCATTCGTGGACCACCCGCATTCAATGAATGTACAAGCACATATGTATATACATATACATATATATATATATATATTCTTCTAGTTGACGTGACGCGCTGTGTGTGCGGCATTCAAGAACAACAATAAAATAAACCGAATACTTTTGGCAGCAACAACAACATGAAATCAGTAGCAGCAGGCAGCAGAGCAGCAGCACACATAAAAAAACATGAACGATAAATATAAAAAAAAAATAAACATTATAAAAAGCTTACTGCGAATTTGAAATGCTCTTTATTTGTTTATCTTTGTTAAGAACAACATAATTTCATAACGATGAGATCAATCAATTCATCAATATATATTTATTTATATATCTTTTTTTCTAACGAGATGTAATTTCGATCATCTCGCACAGAGTATTTAATCTTCGTCACACTGGATGTAATCTATTTTGCTTTTTGTTTACTTTTTATCATTGTATGCATTCCAGTTGCAGCAACAAACGTAAGGGCAAAGCTGCAAAGCTCATTTCATCAAAGAGTAAATCAAAGTCTCTTATTTTTTCCTTTTGTTGTGCGCACAAATACATTGAAAGAGCAGCTTCTGCTGCAGTCAAAGCTTCACTGTTTTTGGCACTCGTTATCGTCGACGTTGCTGTTGTCGTTGTTGTTGTTGCTGTATTTTGAGCAGTTGTTATTTTTGTTGCTGCTGCTGCTTCTGATGCTGTTGTTGATTTTTTGCGGTCAGTCGCGTCGTCGTCGTCGCGACGCGTCGCGTCGCACAGTAGCACAAAATAATGAAGTTGTTTTTGGTCTTTGGTGGCCCTGCTGTGCGCCAAGTGAAAATACTGCATAGCTTTTAGGCTTTGATTGTTTGCTTGTTTTTGTTGTGGTTGTGGTTACAGTTGCTGTCAGTTTAAAAAGTCAGTGAAAACTCTTGCACACAAACATATGTACATAAATTACATACATACATTTTAATGTTGATCTATTTTGGTCTTGTGGCATATAAAGTTGCTATGCTAAGCAACAGAGTAATGTGCATAAGCATTGATTATGTTAGAAAAACTAACTTCAGTAAGTCGATATTGAAATCGACATTTCCAGACAGATGATGAGCAACTGAATAAGTTATTATATGCATAGAGCTATAATTCGTCTCTTAAACGAATTCTAACATGTTCATATCGAAAGCGAATTGTTAAATATTTTAAAGCTGGTCAAAAATTTGTAGAAAGTCATTTTTTAAACAATTCTCCTTAAACAACTCAATAAAATTAATTAATTAAAATTAATAAAAAACAGAAATCGAATCAGACATAACAAGCAAACGATTTTGTAGCCGTTGTCAACCGCAAACGGCTCTATTAAAACAAATTGAGCAAAAACAACAACCAAAACAGAAGAAGCGAAATGAAAACGAATCGCGGCGTCAAAAAAACAACAAAAAGAAGAAGGACGGCAAAAGATATCGGCAATAAATTGATATTGGAAACTGTCCCAACGGCTTAATGACTTAATTAAACAAAGCCACGCTGGATTTGTATTGTGGGATTTATGTTGAAACTGGCTTGGCTATTTCGGTTTTTTTTTTTTGCTCACTTACCTTATCAATTTGATCGAGCGCCACTTGAGCGTCCACCCAGCTGGTGCGTATGTAAAGATCCGAGAATAATTTCTCATCGACGACATCGCCGTGTGTGTCTGGAACGCGCGGCAGGTTCTCTCTATCCATGTCGATATGTATGTGCGTGTAAGTGTATTCGTTGTGAGTTGTGTTCAAGGAGTGGGAGGACGCAAATCTGCGCGTTCTCGCTCTCTCTCAGCTGTTAAAGCTGCTCTATGCCCTGCTGTTAATTAACAGCGACAGAAAAGTGCTACCAAATCTGCTCGAACGGTCACGTTCGCTCTTTGAGAATGTTATGTGTGTGAGTTGTGTATGTGAGTATTGTTTATTTTTGTTTTTGTTATTTTTTGCATGTATCAAAAAACAAAACAAACAAACAACAATTACTTAATTCGCATTTTGCATTGCGCTGCAATTTTGCTGCACACAAAACAACAACAGCATTTAAACACACGTTTTCTCGCTCTCTTTCTCTCTCTCTTGCACGCTGTTGTTTCGTTTTGGATTTTGTTGTGATTGCTTATTTCTTCGCTTTTGGCTTCGAATTCGAGCTCTGAACTCGTGTTTAGGATCACTTTTCATTATTTATTTTTGTGCCCATTTTTCCACAACAATTTCAACAATTTTCACACATAATTCACAAATATTTTTTCTTTTCTTTTTTTTTAACACGCGACGCAAACGTCTCAAAAATGTAAAACACAACAACAACAAGAACAACAATGCTGCATCACGTTTTTTTTCTTTCCCTTCTTTTGCTTTTTTATTTTTTGATTTGCTTGCACACTGCGCACGTAGACGATTCTTTTGCTGTTAGATATTAAATATATATTTGTTTCAACACTGTTTTATTGTATATATAAATATTTATATATATATATAGAGAGACGAAGGCACTTTCAGGTCAGCTCGGCTTGGTAAAAAATTTTGGCATTCAGCGCGTTTTCGTTAAGTTGCCGCTCGCGCAGTGAACACAACCGTTTCGTTCGAGGATCGCACGCAGTCTGAAAGATACAGATACACTCTGTGTTGTTTTTGCTTTGACTGAATGTTAACTCAAAATGGCACTGTTAGCACCTCAAAACAAGAGCGAGAGAGAGAGAGCTAAATGCATGTCCCAGACGCATCTTTGCCAGACACACTACAACTTCATTAGCGTGCGGCTCTCTCTCTCTCTCTCTGCCTGATTCTCATTCTCAGACTCTGCTGCGGCCATTTTGATTTGAGCGCGCCTGTTACTCACAACGAGGGCTACAGTGAACTCGCTGTTAACAGTTGTGTGTTAGCTTTGGAAACAGTTCAGTTCTGGGGATATTTTGATACCCTGTACATAAAAATTCGCTCTAAATATTAGTCTCAAGCTAGATTAATGAAAGACAGAAAGATAAGAAAATAAAATAACTGGAAAAGTTTAATTAATTTCAGAATTACAATAAAACAATTAAAAATGCAAAAGTACGATTATTCACAAGCAGTTACAGTTACATTTACAGGTCATGCATTTCAAAATGTACAACCCAACAACAAATTATTTAAACAAGCTTTTAATAGCGCTGGCTAATTTTTGTTGTTGTTGTTTCAGCTTTGGACCACACACGACTGGCAAGGCGTGCGCCCGCTGGCATTATTTTGTTGATGTTGTTGCTGTTGTTATTTTTATTGCAGCGACCACCCAAATAAAATGTTATTGTTGCTTCATTAAAAGCGGCTGCCGGCATTGTGGGTGGTCACCGGTTCCCCTGTTCCCGCGCAATTCCCTTCTCATCTGTCGCTCTTCCTCTGCCTGATGGCGGCCTTCAACTGTGTGAGCAGCAACGGAGACGTCGACGTCGCGAGTGGAGCTTTTATTGTTGTATGTGTGTGTGTGAGCGCTTGAGCCTGTGGAGCGCGTGCGTGGCAGGCTTTTTGTGTGTACATGTGTTTGTGTGTGATTGTTTTTGTGATTTGTGCAGGCTGTGAATTGTTGGCAAATTTGTTAGCTCCATGTGGCTGTTCTTCTTCTTGTTGTGGTTGTTGTTCTTGTCTTTCACATGTGCTTGATGTCTGTTTTTGCATGTTTTTAATACTAAATTATAAGCAGGAAATTTTTCAGCCCCAATGTGTGTGCTTGTGTGTGTGTGAGGGGGGACCACACAAGTTGTTGTGGCCAGCTTAAAAATTTATTGTTTGAGTTTGCTAAAAAAAAGGGTTGCAACTTACTCAAAATAATTCTCGAGAACACTTAAAAAACATATAAAATTAAAACAGTTGCGACATTTTTAAGGTAGTTTTTCTCATTTATTTGGCAAGAAAATTTACTTTATTATTGACGTTAATTTTTTGTCTTTTTTTTCTAAATGGTGCTCTTAAATATAGTTGAAAAATATATTAAATCCAGTAACTAATAGTATTTTGAAATTTATAAAACCATAATCATCCATTATTCCCCCTTTTGTATTTTATTATTAACTTTTATTCTTATCATTTTTGTCCTTTTTTTATTTATTAATTTTTTTTTCTATTAAATGGAGTTCTTAAGGCGAGTTAACAACAATTAATTAACCAGGCTCATTAACTAAACATGTTTTTTAGTTTTAAGAGTTTTTATGAAAGTAGTGCATAATACTGTATTCATATTACAATATTACGCAATCAGAAAAATGTATTTTCTCGAAATTACTCAATTTATTGCAATTGCTTTGCAACTTCTCAAATTACCCCCAACAACAATTTTTAATAGTTTATGAATGAAAATGCATATTATTAAAGAGTGAAAGAGATAGCTACACACATTTACACATCTATATATATAAATGTGTGTATGCATTCCACAAGACGTAATCAAAAGGAAGAGAGAGAACAAAAAAAACGTAAACAGTGATCAGAAACAAAATTAGCGTTCGAATCGCATTCGAAATCGAACTCGCATTCAAATGCAACGTCATTGCGGAGACCCACCGCAAGCCGCTATTATACTCAAACAGGCAGCAACAACAATCAGCTTTTGATGACGAGTAGCACACGTAGCCAAACTCTTTCCCCCTCCACCCGTCCCCTTCTCACTGCCACCCCCTTCAGCTAGCACCTGGCTAACGTTACATCAATGTGAACGGCTGCTGTGCTTTTTCTGTTTCTGAGTGCGCTTGCACTCGACATCTTCTGCACTCTTAAAGTCTCTCTCTCTCACTCTCTCTCTCTCCCTCAGTGTGTGATACTCTTGTGCGGCTGCGAGTCAAAGGGGAGACAAGACCCAAAGTTGTTGTTGTTGCCTGTGCCCCTTTCTGTTTTGGATTGCGTGTGGCGCATTTTGGCGACATGGGCGGCATTTTTGCCGCCGTCTCGCGGGCCGCATATTTTAGCTTTTTCCATTTACGTCGCGCTCTCAGCGGATTGCGCCATTTTTTTTGCTCAATCCATTGGAAATTAGAGATGACAGCCGCTCGTGCTTATATTATTACACGAAATTTAATATCACAGAGATTAAAAGTTACATAATGTAATAATTATTTAATAAATAATAATAATAATTATTTAAAAATTAATTTTTATATATTATTAAACGCTTAATATAAATATATTATTTCATTTAGGCTAAATTTGTTGCATATTCAATTATGTAACATAATTATCGCACATTCATTTGCAATTCGTTGTGCTTTCAATGCGTGATCGCACTTTTGTGCACATCACTGGCAGCGCAGCGCATGACTCTCATGTTTTTTGCTCTCAATGACTTGCAGTTTGTGCTGCTCAATTCGCCTGCAGCGTAAAGCAGCTCCAATGCTCCCCATACACACTAATAGAGAGAGAGAGAGAGCGACACAGCGAGAGAGAGGGAGAGCGAGCGCGAGCAAGAGAGAGGCACACACATACTCACACACACTCTTACACATGTACTTGGGCATTCAAATGCTGCGCCTGTGTGGCGGCAGCGGCGCAGCTGCCATTGGACCACCAACGTTGGTCGCTTGAGAGCTTCATTTGCCGTTTCAGTTGCGGCTATGTCGGGTTATTGTTGTTGTTGAAGCGAGTTAGTTGCCTGCCTGACTGCGTGGCTGACTGCTTGCCTGGCCGCCTAGAGCACGGCAACTTTTTCAACATAGCCTTGTTTTCCGATATATCATTCATATGCTGGCAACTGATCTAGTTTGCGATGGGGATAGGAGCAGCTGTTGTTTTTATTTTTTTCTTTTCGAATCTGTCTCGAATCAGGACCGCAACGAATTGAACGATGGAAGGGGTCGCTGGGGTTGACGCAGTCCACTGCGCAAGTAAACAAAAGCCAAGAAGGGGAGATCATCAAGATGGAAGATGCGCCGATAGATTGTACAGGAAGTAACGTATTTTTCTGTACTTTGGGAAGCTTCCAGCTCACAGGGACTTCTTGTTATGACAGGTGCATTGTTATAATTTTAAAATATACGTGAAAGTGTGCTGGGAGTGCATATGTATATACTCATACAATTAAAAATTAAACCATTTTTTTAAACTCTATTTTATTTGTTGTATTCTTTAATAATTTTATAAAAACCACCTTAATTTTGTATTCTATCTGTATTCTATCTCTTATGATATTAAATAAATATATAAATCTTAATATTATTTGTTATTTTCTTAAACAATTTTATAAAAACAATTTTCAACCTTATTACTTATTTTTTTAAAAGTTTTTTTTGATAATTTTATTAAAATAATACCTGTCAAGAAGAAATCTCCTCAAATTTTTGCACATATGTTTGAGTGAATGATGTGAACAACAAAATCTAGCCAATTACAGCCCAACTTTAACATTACATCCAGCCTCAGCTAGCCAAAATTGTTTCAATCGTGCCCTTCCAATACCCCCCACCCTACTCCTGACCAGCTGGTTTGTCTCGCTCTCTCTCTATGTCGCCGTCCATCTCTCTTTTGGTCTCTCTGCCATCGTCGTGGTGACTTTAACAACAGCCTGTTTGTTTTTAATCGCATAATGTCTTAATTTATAGTGCACCGCAGAGCTCGGAGCCCCCCTCCCCACAGGCCCCCTCTGCGCTGCATTGCAGTCCGCATCGCTAGGCAATTGCATTTGTCATTGGCCTATAACGCCATTAAAATTGCCGGGCCCCACTGTATCCGTCAACGACGTCCACTACACTACACTCAGAAAAATGTATGACAAATATTTGTAGTAAATAGTAAAAAGTGGTTTTAATTAGTTTGTTAACAAATTTGAATAAAATTGAAATTTTTGAAATACTTTGTATTTTTGTAAATGGTGGCTACCGTTTTTGCTGAGTGTAGTGGACCACTCGCTACACCACTTAAAGTTTAACTGCATTCGCTTAGAAGGCATTGCGGCGGTTGCTTGTAGGGAGGGCAGTTGGCGCGGGGTGTGGGTAGGGGTAGGGGTCGCCGCATCGTTGCAATTTTTGTGGCTGCTGTTTTTGTTGTTGTTTATGTTGTTGTGGTATTATTGCGGTGCATTTAATGTAATAATTACTATTTGCCACCGGTAATACGTGTGGCTTTGGCTCGCCCAAGTTGACGCCGCCTCCCCCCGTCTCCCTCTCCACCCTTACATGGCGTTGATATGGCGTGTGTGTTAAATTTGTTTGTGGTTAGCTGTATATATATTTTGTTGTTGTTGTTGTTTTTGGTTTTTGTTTTTATTATTGTACTCTTATTACTCGTTATCTGTTGGCGTCGAGTTTTGCGGTTACGCGGATCGACCGCATCCAACGATCGTCGACGCTTCCAGTCTCTCGGCGCTCGACTCTCTGCTCTGGCTCTCTCTCTTCGGCTTCGCTTCGTTTGTTCATGTAATCAACAACGTCCAGTCGCCACTGTGGTTGTCTTTATTTCTTCTGTTTCGTTTTTTCTTTTTTTTTGCCTGTGTGTGGCTTTCCATCGTCTTCGTCTTCGCCTTGTGTGGTCCTGTCATGCATTTGTTGCTGTTGTTGTTGTTGTTGTCGTTGTGGTTGAGCCAATCCGACGGTTGGATGAATCCATGACTCTTTGCTTATCATTTGGCAACCTACGCGTGGCGACAACAACACCATCAACTACCAGCTTGGCTCAAATGGAAAGTGCTTTGTGGGTGGCCTCTCGGCTGCTACTTAATTGAGCCTTTTCAGGCTTTCAGCACATGTGGGTGGCCACCCAGTGAGTAATGTTTTTGAAGACTGCGTTTGAGGGTTGATCTGATATATTTTTAGAGAACATATGTATGAACAAATAATTAAGTGTATTATTTGAAAAAACAGAATTAAATATTTTTTTTTTTAGGATCTTTATCGAATTTCGGAAAGTTTTTTCTTTTACCACAAAAGAAATTATTCCGAATTTACTCCAATTTCCTGCTCATAAATTTGATGGTTATTGCCAAAAAGCGTGCTTAATCTAAGGTGTCAGCTAATGTTTTAAGCTAAATCAATTATTAACATGCTATTCGCCCACAGTGAAATCAGATAGCTGACTAGCTTATTCGTCCTTACCCAAATCTATGTCAGTCAAGATGAGTTCATCCCAATCCCAAACCCAATCTCAATCTCAATCGCATAAGCATAACCCATTTTCAAGTCGCATGTGTTAATTTGACTGCAAGTGCGATAACAATAAAAACAGACACCGAAAAAGAGCAACAACAACAACAACATCGAACAACGAACAACAGGCTTAAGATAAGTACAAAAGTAAGGCGATAAGCTAAGGTAAACGTCACTGGTTCTGTCTCTCTCTTTCTCTTTCTTTCGCCCGCCGTCGATGCAGATATGCAGCCAGCTGGTTGGTTTTAGGGGGGTGGTGGTGGTGATGTTAAGGGGAATGTTGACGGCGCATGCGTTTTGCGTTGGTTGTCAAATTAATTTCGTTTTGTGACGACGTCGTCGTTGTTGTGGTTGTTGTTGTTGTTATGGGCTTCGAATGCGATTACAAGCATTGAGAGTCAACCATCGACCGTGACAATGCGCCAATGCGTGGGCGCTGTGTCAGCCATAACCAACAGCAGACATTAACATATCTTTGGAGACGCATGCATAATTTGGACTTTGACAATAACCAGGCTGTCCCCAGGCCCAGTTACACACGCAGAGAAATCTTCAATACATTTTTAGAATTGTATTAATTGAAATTTACAAAACTGAATTGTATACATCAGATAAGTAAACGGAACTAGAAATAAAAACCCTTTTTAGAGACATTATTTAAAAAAATAGAAGAAAACTTTGACAATAATTATGCGATAACTAGGCCAGGGTACACTAGCAGAGAAGTCATCCTGAAAATCAGTAAAATGTTTGTATTTATAAATAAATATTGTATTTTACAATATGAATGTATAAAGCAGTAAAGATCTTAAAAAAAACTATCTAAAAAAATTTGAAAAAAAAAGTATATAAAAAATTACATAAATTGGTTTTATCCGAAATTTTTGTGAGTGCAGTGGCAGACGTAGTCAGCGTTGTGCCACAAAATCATGACGCAGCTAACGATTGGGACGACGACAACATCCTCAGCATACTTAAAGTTTGTGCCTTACTCATAAGATGGTGAAATGTGAAATGGTTAAGTCAGCCCCCGCCTCTGTCTGCCCTCCCACCCCCCCACGCCTCGCACTCTCTACCTGCTGCTCACTTTTGTAGAATTCGCCAGCAGGCAGATCCTGATCCGGCCGCAATCACAGTTAAAGTCGATTCGAGTCTGGGCCTCGTTTTCTTCAGAGAGCTTGCCAAGAATTCGTGGAATGACTGCACAAATCGACGACGCTTGGGTGGTCTCCGCTCTCCACTCTTGACTCTGCCCCCCCTCCCCTACACTCAACGATCACCGCTCTGTGGTTTATGAGGCACGTGCGCTGGCGTTCGGCTTATGGCTGTGCAACTCATTGAGTTGCTTATTTACGGCTTGGAAGGTATTCAGTGTGGCCTGTCGCTTGGCCTCATCCCACCCCCCTCCAGTAAGCTCCCCTCCCTCCCTCTATGCCACACTTTAATATTGCTGTAGTATTTTTATTGGTGTGAAGTGAAGAAATCAGAGTAGCAATCGCTGGCTCGGCTCCACATCGAGTTGTGTTGGGTGTGTTTGGTGCGAGGTGGACGCCTTTAACCAAGTAAATACTCTTCTGGCCAAATATAATCATACTGCAAAGTAAATAGTTTCCACTAATTAGGAGGATTATACGATCTTAATGAATATTTTACAGCTGATCAACCAATATGCAGCTGTCTGTGGAATAGGGATTGGAATCTGTGCAAAATAAATTCTTACTTTTACGATTGTGCAATCTCTTTTTTCCCCCGATAGACTTCTCCTATTTTAATCAGAGTTTCCTATTTCTAGAAATTGCTGAAATTTACGAATCGATAAGTTATCGATAAGATGAAATACATTTAATTTGAAATCGACTCGACTTTTAGTGCTGAACAAGACTATATATATAGTTTATGAGCCCAGACATGCTTTCACTGCCAGGTTTCAGGGAATACACATATAGAAATCTTTTGCATTTGTTGCTAAGTGTTTTTTTTTATGAATTCGTAAAATTCATTAGATAATCTTTGCTGGAAAGCTGCTTTATAATTATAGCCCAAGGCTCAAAGCACACTTTGAGTCTAATCAAAAACCCATTGAAGCTTAAGCCAAACCGAGATCAACAGCGTTAGATACCAAACTGGAATAAGTAAGTACTGCGCACAGATACAGATAGAGATATATAAGTTACATATGTATATGGAGTTGGCAATGTCTAATACGATCAATTAGGTAAATGCTTCAGATGGCATGTCATAAAAGCAAACGGAGCCATAACCCAACGACACTTCACTTGCCTGCGGAGTTGCGTTGACAACTCAACTTGTTCGGCTCGACATATGTACACACATTTGTTCGTGTGGGGATATCTATGGCCAGATAGCATCTCTTGGCTAGAGACGACCACCACGATTGCCATCGCATGAAAAGCGAGTTTTATTGCATTTTTTATGTGCGTGTGTGTGTGTGTGTGTTTTTTTTGACAAACTCAAATCAAATGAAAATCTCTTTGAAATTGATTTGCTGCGACTGCAACGGTTGCGTGTACGTTAATAAAACCAAAGCCAGTTTCTCGGATTTTGGACTGGTAACGAGACTTGAACTGCGACGTGGATTAGCACCGAAACTACACACAGAAAAATATATGCTTTAGAAGCGGCTAAAGTGCCATATTTTTTATATTGATAACTAACATTCCAAATAGATCATTTTTGATTTCTAGTCCTTTATTTTTTTGTTTGACATTTGATTTATAAGGCATCTTTTTTTTTCAGTGTGTAAAATCGAGGCCGGATCATACGTCCAGCTGTGCGGGCTGTCCGCTGTGTCGCGCTGGTCCAAAAGGTAAGGCGCAACGAAAACATTTCAATTGAGACTTGCACTGTGAGAAACTGAGAGAGACAGAGAGAGAGAGAGAGAGAGAGAGAGAGAACTGCATCTGGATGTGGACTCTGTGCTCGTATATCATTTGTTTACATTGTATTGAGTTGTTAGTTCGCCGCCCCGCCGCTACATTTTAATTGGTCCTCACTCGGGGCCGCACACGACGGCGTCGCCCGTTTGATAACGCTAGCTAGGAACGCAATGGATCGGGATCGGGATCGAGGTCGGGGTCGGTGTCGAGGTCGGTGTCGGGGTCGGTGTTGCCTGCGTGGGCAGCACGATCCCTCCTCAATTGTGACGTTAACCCATTCGAATTCTATGAAATATTGCCAGAGATCAACTTGGGCGCTTATTTATGAGCTTTAAGCCTGAGAGAAACAGATAGATAGCGATATCGGGCGGGGTGTGAGGGAGTTGAGAGGTGGAGCACTCCGGAAGTTTCGTTATGCGTGCGTTCATTTATCACCAGATGCCAGTTAATAACTTTATCGATGCGGGCTTAACACATGTGCACTGAAAGAAAATAAGTAAAACACCGAAATGCCCAAAGTATTTAATTCGAAATTTCTAACAATATTTTCCAAAACCTTAAACTATTTCTTGCAGCCTTAAATGCTTTTAATTATCAAATAAACCCAATATAATATTTAATATAAGCCTAGTTATATATATATATATATATATATATATATATACCTTTGTATACCTTTTTGCATATACACATGTGAAAAATATTCAGGGCAATAATTGAAATATCAAAGAAATTTTCTCCGAGTGTTAAATATACATATATGCTGCGGTAGGTAAGCATTCTCTACTCGCATGACACAACTGAGGAAAGAAAAGAGTGTGTAGTAAAAAAAAAAGAAAGAAAAGAATTAAGGAAAAAAGGGAAAAGGGGAAAAGGGGAAAAGAAAGAAAGAAGAAACGTTAAGAGTGCGCTAAACCTCTTAAGTTGTATTCAGCTTTGACAGTTTTCTTAATATATTGTGGCTGCGCATCTATTCAAAACAAAATAAGCAGAATAACAGAAAGAGAGAGAGACAGCGAGAGAGAGAGAGAGCGAGAGAGTGAGAGAGAGAGGGAGGGAGGGAGGGAAAGTAAATTCGAAACTCCATTGTCGTGAGCAGCTGAGGCCTGGACGCATCTTGAGAATGTATTTGTTTGTACGACTGCTCAGCTCAGTTTGACTGTTTGACTGTTGTTCGACTGTTTGTTGTCTTTGACAGTTTGTCGCACTCGTCGTCTAATGATTTGCGTTTGTCACACAACAACAACAACAACAACAAGAGTGTCTGTTAGACTAAGCACACATTGCGTGGGAGTTCAGTTCCAATGAACTTCACTTTGTCTAGCTGCAGTCATTTTTTTTTTACTTTTCACCAGAAGCCGGCAAGTGACTAATGTTTAACGTCTTTTTTCACTTTTCTTCCAGAGTAATGCAAAAAAATGTTTAGAATTATGGGCAACATAAGCTGGGAGCAGCATAAAGTCATGAAATGCTCTTTAAAAAAGTTTTGAACGGATTTCACTGAATGCATTTCAATCAAGTTATTTACATCGATTCAAATCGGAATTGGAATTGGAATCGGAATTAAAATGTCTAAGAACCTAAATACTGGAACTGATATTAACTGCGCCAAAGAGACCGCATCAAATAATTAATGGGCTTAGTTTTGGTAAATTAATTATCAATAATGTACCGTAAAATTCGAGGTACCAATGAATACCGTAAAACATGGCAGATTCCTCATTGGAATTTTTGTTATTTATCTGGCAAATGGTCAGCATTTTTCAAGGTCAGAACTTTGTCAATACCAATTTTCAAAAGCAATTCTTCAAACATAACTCTTCATCTCAAGCTTAAGGCCAAAAAAAAACTTGAAGACGTTCATTTCCCAAGTTTCGAAATGATATATCTATTATTCATAATTACTGCACCGCATGCACAATCAACATTTGTAAAAGCTTTAAATTATATGAAAAAAAAATGGGGTAACATTAAATGGGGTAACATGAAATTAGGCATTAAAGACAATTCGCTGTGTCTTCCTGGAAGGTTCACTGACTGGCTAAAATGGTGCTGCCTTTTTGATGTACCCCATAATGATGATGATGATGATAATGAGCAGGACGCCGAAGGAGGTCTGAACTCATAACTCATCATTAATAACCAAACCTAAATAAGACATTTTATTGTTGTGCACCTAAATTGAAATCCAGCTGTGTTACAGACAACCCGAACCGAACCGAACCGAAACTGAACAGAAACCGTACCAGAATTACACAACCTGGCCGTAAATGATAAATGCCAAAGTTGTTGTTGTTGTTGCTGCTGTTGCTGCTGCTGCTGCTGCTGCTGTCCTCAGGTGTTGCACATGTTTGGCGGCAGCAGTGCAAAGGACTCTGAGCTGCCACACATCGGATTGAGCTGTCCATCAGCATAGGGCATAGTGAAAGAGATCAAAGGAGCTGTTGTTGCACTTACTTGTGTTATTGTTCTGCAACTCACACTTTCCACAGAACATTCTCTTTTTTCCGGTCAAGCCCACACAGGCAAACAGACAAACCTACACTCGGACAAAAAATGGTGCATTTTGTACACAAGCAAGAACAAGTTTTTGGATATCCAGCAAACAGAAAAGAAAACTAGAATGGCTTTTGCCTGAATTTATAACCAGCATTTTTTGCCAGTGTGTACATACGTTAATCCCATTTCGCCGCAACCCCCTTTCCTATTTTGGGATCGCATGGAGGCAAAATTATTATTATTTTGTTTGCCTTTGCAGTCGACACAAGTGCAAAAGTCAGTTGCTCCGGTGAGATCAAAGCCCGCAGAGATCGCTCGGAGTGTTAATCTGGTCTATAGTAGAAGTTGAAGAAGAAGAAGAGGAAGAGCTACCGCTACCTGTTTGTCGTCGACGCCGCTGACAGAAGACGTCATTCAACTGCTTCCACACCTCCTCCTCCAGCTCCGTCTACGTCTCCGTCTCCGTCTCTTTGCTCCGTCTTTGCTTTACAACAGTTTCAGTTTCCGTAATTTCGTAAAAGCGATTTGTGTTTTCCGAAACAATTCTGCGAAACAAATTGATTATTTTTGCCCTGCTGTTCTCGTTGCCGGCGGCAAACGGAAGACAACTCAATTTTCTCACACCTTTTTCTTCGAATTAATTTGTTTGGTTTAATGGTCGATTTCTGTTCCATAATCAAGAGAGTGAAAACAACGGACTGCTGATTGCCAACGAACATTCCGTTGACCCATAGATGCTGGCGATTACGCCGACAGATATGGTCACAAACTCATTTAGTTCGAAAGCATTCAAATGTTACCCCTACACTCGGAGAAAAAATCGCCCTGAAGATTAGATTTATGAAAATTTTGAAAGAAGATTTAAATACTTACATTGACTTACTCGGATACTTAATGATTTTAAGATTTTACATTTACAATATAGATTTTTCTGCGATTATATTTCTGAGTGTAATCAGCAGATGGTATTACTACATTTTTCTCTTAGAGATTAGTTTGCTGTAGTCTGTGTGTAGGTTCTCATACTGTGAACGCTTCTTTCTGTCTGATCTCACTGCATATTTTCAATGATGAGAAGTGAGAAAAGATGGTATTTAAATGCACTATTAATCGAAATGAAACACTAAGTCCAAAAAAAATTACAACGCTTTAACAAATTGCTGTGAAAACTTTTGAACAGACCACATTCCCAAAAAAAATCCCTAATTACAAAAAGAAATCATCATGCAAATTGCCAAAGTAAGTCAACAAACTACACATTAACTTCCGACAAAAAAAAGTAAACAAAATGCGCAGAGTAAATTACTTGGCCAAATATTTGGCCAACAAACAGAGGCAAAAAACAAGAGAGAGACAAAAAAAGTGCTGATTCATGAAATAAATCAAAGTGTGTGCGCCTCGAGCTACTGTAAATATGATTATGCGCTTAATTAAACTAAGAGCCAGCCACTGCAAAAGTCTCTTAACGGTGGCTCCAAATGGCCCCCCAGTTGGCCAGGTCCAAGGCTCCAACGAAACGGTAGCCAACGACGACGACGGCGACGACGAATGTTAATCCCACTTTACACATTACGGCCACTTAAACTTTGCCAGTAAAAGACCTCGTTGGAGGGAGAGGTAGGAGGTAGGAGGTAAGAGGTAAGAAGAGAAAGAAGTGATCAGGCAATTTGAAAGCGGAAACTTTTTGGGGGCCACCAACAGGCAAAAAAAAAACAGGCAGCAGCCAGATGTGGGCAGGAAGGGGACTCGGGCCGACTTCAGGCGAAGACGGGTCCTCCACAGTGCGAATGGGATTGAGGACCACCGTGAATTAAATATTAACCTACCTACATTATTACGTACGAATAGACAGAGAAGCTGAACAAGCCAGACCCAAATGATGTACATACATATATACATACATACACACATACATACATACATATACCAAAAAAAAAACATCCGGATTGCTGTAGATCGTATAGATATTGTTTATGTGTGTTTTCGGTTTGGGTTTGGGTTTGTTTTGCAACACATGCCCCAAAAAAAAAATACTGTGCGGTCGCTGCTTACATTTATTGATTTCATCGCAACGACGACGGCGACGACGACGACGAAGAAGACTCAAATCTCTCTTCAAGCAGCAGAAAGGGGCGAAGTGGAACTGGGGGTAAAGCCGCTTGAAGACTGGTCGCCTGTGTTGTGTAGTGGGGCAGCCGAGGCAGCTGGTGCAGATCGCATTAAGCGTAGAACAGTGGCAGCCGCACAGCCGAGAGCGATTTACCCCACACCCATCAACATTTCAACTTAATTCCTTTTGCAGTTGCCTTCTGCCAAGTTGCAGCACCCTACGCTAGGCATAGGCGAACTGATCAAACGCTTGACACATCATGCCGAATGTGTGATAATCGAAGACGAAAATATTGAAATACAGATTCGAATCTCTGGCAGTTTGAGATATAAATTCAAAAAAAAAAAATATTTTATTTATTTATTTATTTACATTTTAAGTTACTTTTTATCTTAGATTTTAAATGTCGTTAAATATTTCTATATATATTTTTTTATTTAAATATTTAACATTATCGAACAATTATTGCATTTATTACAATCCCAATCTCAGAGATAGAAAGTTAATTTAAAGAAAGTGAAATAAGGATTTTTTCGAAAATGTTTTCATACTTAAGGAAAATGTCAAAAATTGCACATTAAAATCGTTTATTTTTTATATCATGTATTAAAAGTATAGTATGAAATCATATCTGAGTAAAAATTACACCCAGAAAATGTCGTTCTATGAATATGTTTAAAAAACTATTCGAAAACATAAACAGTTGGTAAAGAATTCATGCTATATATATATTTAAAAAAATCATTTTAAAATAAAGTTCTAGATCCATTAAAAAATTGGGTGATTATTCCTCAGAAGTACTATATTACTAGATATAAGTATTTCCCTTTTACATTCATTAATTTTGGATATATTCGGTGATTTTTTTTTGAAAATGTATAAAAATTGAAAATTGTAAGTTCAAGTCCGAAATTTACTTCGATTTCGACGAGTTACAACGTTGAATTTTTGTTCACCCCTCATATTAGGAAAGATATATGTTTTTTTGTGGTCATTCCCACGCCTAATCATGCCACAGACAGTTAATCCAAGGTGAGGACAAGACAGGAAACGAGGCATTACGACATCAAAAAATACGGTTATCACATCGGTTACGGATTACCACCCGCATAAGAGATGTCACTGCGGAGTTTGACTAGTTATCTTCCAGCTTGGCAATTATCAACGCTTGTCTGAGGCAAAGATGGGAAAAGGGAATGGGAATGGGACTGGGAATGGGACTGGGACTGGGACTGTGACTGGAACTGGGAAAGATGACTCATGTATGGACACTTAAGTCATAATGGGCAACAGGCACTTAGCTGTGGGGGCCACCTTTGTGGATCGTGACCGAAATGACTTTTACAGGTAAAAACTTACCATTTAGGCCAAATTTAGACATTATCACCGATACAAACACACACACACATACACACACTCGCACACACACACCGACAACAGAGATCATTGTTCTTTGTGGTTGTGTAAATGCGTGTAATTCCATTTTATGGCTCCTGTGCACCGTTCTGCATCCGCACCATCAGACTCCCCTCCCGCCCCGCCCTCGTCTTCTCTGATCGTGTGTAGAAAATATAACTAAAAAAAGAGAAGTAAAGAAAAAAAATGACTTCATAAAATTGTATTTAGTCATGCTACATCACTTTGTAATAATTTTCATTTTGGCGCTTGCTTTGATCTTGGGCCGCGCAACCGCGTGCGGCGTTGTCTGCCCCTGAGCCGCCCCTCACCCTACCCTCCTCTTTTGACCACCTCGTTGCCCCCCCCCCCCACCCCCCTTCGCTTCCTGGCGCAACTGTTAGGCGGTCGAAACTGCCACCGTGTGGCGTTTCAGCTCTGCGCTGCGTTAATTTTGAAATAATGATCATGGTGGTAGTTCTTTCTGCCTCCTCTCCATCTCCTCTCGGTGATCAGACAATTTAGCTGCCAGACCAGATACAAGCTCCGAACCGTAGCCCGCACCACGAACCAAACCGTTGTTGGCAACTGTGCAATATGATTGAGCAATCATCAATAATGCGAATTGAGCATGAAGAAAAGCGAAATTTAAACGTGGTAAGGGAGTTTGCATTTAATGTACACAAATCCGATGTACACTGAGAAAAACAAATGCAAAAAGAATTCACATTTGTACTTGTTCCATCCTTTTCAGATATAATAAGTCGGAAATTTATTTCTAGTTTCATGAAAAACTTTGTGTCATCAAGACTATTTTTTTTGTAAGCGCAATATTCAAGTGATATATGTTCCCTTTATGGGAAAATGTGCCTAATGAAATTGTGCAAAATAATGTAAAATACTATAAAAATAAATATTATAAATTTCAGTTCAGAACTTAAATAAAATACTTCTAAGAATATATTAGTGAAGTAGTTTAAGCAATCAGATTAAATATTAATAAAAAAATATGATGGAAACTAACGGTTTCATTTAAGTATTTGCTTTCAATTGAAGTCAAAGTTACAGCAACTTTGAAAATCGCATTTCAGCCCTTTTCCGTTTCTCCAGTAACATATATTTTCCAAATATCAACTACCAACTACTACTATGGGCAACCCCCATATGGTTGATATTTACCCACAACATCGTCATGGTAACTTTTGAAGTAAATGGCAACGAGCCGTGTAAACTGACCACTGGCTCATATATCATTTAGATCAATATATGCATGTAAATGCTTACATAGTTGACGGACCGTTTTCCCTATAAATAGCACGTGTTGTGTGTTGTCGTATTTACCCGTGTTGTTGTTGCTGTTGTTGTTGTTGTTGCCTCTCCGTCCATTCGACCTTAGCATGTGCTCGTGTTCCATGTGCAATGATTTCATGGAAAAGCATTCGACTCGGTTTTTATGGTCTCTTGTTGTCCGTCCTTCTGAACACTTTTATTCCTAACTAACTGTTCTGACCTTGTTGGCATTTTTGTGTTGGTCTTTTATAGCTGTTGACGTTCGCTATTAACAAGATGACCATTTGCATCTATATCTGTTCTCATACACTAGATATTACTTTGGAGTTTGTTCAAGCCACACAGACTTATACCAAGGTCAATCAGATCGTGAAATTATTTATTATTACAACGACTGCAAATGATATATATATATATATATAATCATGGTTTAGCATTAGTCCCATTACTTCTTCTCATTTTATTACTAATTAATAAAAATTAAAACATTTTTTGATTGGGAAACTTAACTTATCGAAAAAAGCGAACTTTTTTTTGAATCTGATGGAGGTTTTTCTGTTTCTCTAGTACCAATTTTCTGAATATATACCCGCTGAAGTTTCATACATATTTTCTAACCTTAAACATTCAATTTTTTTTTTAAATTTGTTTTAGTTTTAATTTATTTTAATATTTTATTTAATGGTTGACATTAAATTAATATATAAATGGAAAAATGCGAATCTTGATTAAAATTCAAATTAAAGTTGATCGCAGATTGGGTTTAGCTCTGCCCATTGGCAAATCCAATCACAAGCATATTCCTGCTGCTTAAATGCTCACATAAAGTTAACAGACCAATTAATTATGGTCATTGAGCATTGGGAGACTGTGTGACAGCCATGAAACACGAGCGATCGATGCAACGCAATGGTGCCCCAATCCCATATCCCGAATCCCAATTTCAGACACACACACACACAACAGCAACGACAACTTGAAGTGGCAGGCTATGGCTGGAAACTTGGACTTGGACATGGGACATAGTTGATGTTGATGTGGATTGGGATGAGTTTGGGATCGGGGATCAGGGAACGGGAATGGGAACGGGAACTGGAACGAGAGACCACACACATCGTGTGTGTGACGGCGATAAAAATCACAGCATGTTGCAAACAGCACAGAACAGCGATGCATGATGCTGTTGTTGCTGTGGGCAAATCTTTTGACAGTTGTGTTGAAGCATAAAGATGCCAAACAACAACAGCAACAACAACAGCAACAACAGCAACAACAACAACAATAAAAGCAACAAACACACATGGCTAGTAAGTGCGTGAAAATATATATGTATAAATGTGAACCGCCGTCACAGAGGCCCAAGCACCAAAAGCGCATCAATCAAACGGCACCGCCAACGCCGCAAAGCAATCCCCAACAAACACACACACACACACTCGCACACACACTCGTAGTTAGTTCGATCAATCATTTATTATGGCGTCGCTGATGGCGGCCCCATCAGGCTTCGTTGGTGGGCCCCCGGATCCCCCAAAGAAAATAGTAAAATATTTTCTATGGTACCCTTATGTGAGTAATTATTATTTTTATTTTTATTTTATTTTTTGTAGCATTTTTTGTGTTTGCTTTTGCGGCTTTATTGACTCTGCTTTGGGGTGGCCTGCCCATTTGGGGCCACTTAAAAATTGGTTTTTGAATTGCTTGTTCGATCCCAAAATAAGACGACAACAAAATAGACATTTCGAATGCCTCACACATGCTGACATTCAACAAGTGATAATGCACATTAGATCGACCATTCAAACAATAAAGTTTTTAACATCACATCTACATATATATCACCCAATTATAATAATTTTTTCAGTTGTTTAGAATATGATTTTTAATAAGTAAGGAAATAAAACACTATATGCCTATATACCCCTTGAATAACTGTTACAGGGTATATACAATATTGAAATTATTTGTACAGTTTGATCAAATTAATTGCAGCACACAGCCAAATATAAAACAAGATGCTCAAAAATGAAAATACAAACAAAAAAGTATGGTATAAATAACAGCAGCAACAATAAGATCAAGAACGAAAAATTAAGCACGCAACTTTGGCCGCCCAAGTTGGCCAAAACGCTGTTGGTGGGCTGCTGACGTCGACGGCGGACAGCGCTCTGCGCTGCTCTTGAAAGCAGTGAGTAAGCATGACATTTAGTTTGGCTGCTCTATTGATATTGTTGTTTGCTGTTGCGCCTTTATTGCTACATAAATATGGAAATTTTTCATTAGCAATATCCGTTTCCGATTTATCTTAATGGAGTCCCAGAACTCTCTTGTTGTTGCTGTTGTTGTAATTAAGAATGGGCTACCGTTTTTTTTTTTTGGCGTGGAGCGGGGATCCAAACGACCATGTTGCATAAGCGACGCCGACGTCGACATCAACGTCGAGTTGGGCTCTGTGTGTGGTCCTCTGATTGAATGTTAAAGCTTTGGCCAATGAAAGCGGCTATTAAGTCTGGCCAGCCAACCAAGACACTGTTGGCAACTTGGGTGGCAACATGCCATTCACCAATCACACACACACACACACACAGAACAGCAAAACACAGCAGCTCTGTGTCTGTGTATGTCGGCGGCGGCGCCGCAAAAAAGAAAGCGCGTGCAATAGCAACAACAACAGCAACAAAAAGCAGAAGGAGAAGCTGAGGATGAAGAACCAAGGGGGAGAAACTCAACCGACCGGAACTGCAACTGGCGCTATATGCAATTATAAGCTGCATGTGTCCCTTTCTCTCTCTCTCCCGCTCCCACTAATATACATATATATATATACATATATATATATATGTATTTTTAGGTGTGCGTGTGTGTGTGTGTGCGCAGCAGCAACAATAACAAACAGTAGCCAAGATTTTCCTTCGCCAAAGATTGACAGAAGCAGCGGCAACTGCACTTGAAACTACACCGCTAGAAATTAAGCGAAATTCAATCACATTCAAAATAATAAATAAATAAATAAGTATTTTTGCACATGTGAAAAACTAAAGCGATTAAGAACTGTATTCAGGCTGATTAATAAATATCATTTATTTATGATGAATCTATTTATAAATTATATATGACAAAAAAGTTTTCTGCAAGTGCATTCGCTGTTTGGTTATTGGGAGAGGGGACCACCGAGAAGAGAGATGATGTGTCCAGAGATCCCAAGCTGCTAACTGCTAAGCAACATGTTGCTGTTGCTGCTGATGTTCCTGTTGTTGTTGGTGTTGCTGTTATATTTTGTTGCTCATCTTTGTTGCGCCTTGTTTTTGATCTTTCACGCTGTAAATTATACAGCAGCAGCAACCGCAAACAACAACAATTTTATTTGCTGTTTGTTGTTTTTGTTGTGATTTCTTTGATGCAAATTGTTGCTATTGTTGTTGTTGCTTGGCTGCTATCTGGCATCTGCCTGGCTGTCAACAACACAAATAATTGTTGGCAACATTGCATGTGAAACGGTTTTTTCTTGTGTTGGCAACACAACGCTTGCTTGTCATCATTTTTAGTGCATGCTGGCGGGCATATTTTAATTTGTTTGATGCGACTACAGTAAAGTTTGCCTATGCGCAAAATTACTTAAGTTCCCATGGTATAGTTTTAGTTTTGCACTTCTTTGGAACCCTTTTGCTATGCTAAGTTATAAAACGCACCATAAAAAACCTTGTTTAACGATTTTTTCGCACACAATAGCTTCCTAGAAGAAAAAATTAAATCCAAACGGCTAATAAAGATTGTTGTTTTTTCGTTGTTTTTGCTTTTCGAATAAAAGCTAAACTCGTTATTGTAGACCACACACACAGAACGGGGCTGAGGCTGAGGCGCCCAGAAGCCGCGGCGCACACTTAAAAAGCCAATAAAAAAAAAACAACAAATAATTGCTAATTTTATGCTCGAATAAGAAACGCAAAAGGATCAAAATGGGCACCTCAAAGCAACAAAAACAAGAACAGCAAGAGCAAGACAAGCGGCATAAATTAGTGCGAGCGAAATGGCAATATAGAAACGTCACGCACTATCAAACGAGAAAATGATCAATGGGGGCACATACACCAACTAACAGCGCGGCAGACAAAGACAGAGAGACGCAAGGAAAGAGAGTGAGACGGAGCCACACACAGCGAAACGATAGACCACCCATGCCGAAACGACGAATTAAAGGCCACCCACGAAGAGCGAGCACATGTGGATGTGTGTGTGTGTGTGAGTGTCGTATGTGTGTGTTTGTGTGAGTGAAAAGGCCTTTGAAAACAAATTCATAAGAAGGGGAGAGATATGCTGAGAAGATAATTGAAATATGTACAACCTGAACATATGCGCTGAAGTGGGCACACACACAAATTTCAAAATAATAAAAAGCGGGCAGACACAAGCACAATAAATAAATAAAAAGCAAACATATGTCCACAAACATAGAAACATATGCAAGCATATGTTTATAAAACATGGCAAGTGAAAGGGCTAAATCGTGCGACTACAAAAGTAAAATGGTTAACCCCTAATTTCTGCGTAATATATTACAGAAAGCGTTTAAAAATTTCGTATTTCTTTTGGCAAGCTGTTTTTCGGTTACTTTTCATTCGTAGCGCTGCCGGACTTATGAAAGTTAATGCCACCCTGTGTTGAGAATATCGATATACTGATAAGTCACACACAGTTGGCAGCATTTGCTCGCCGGCGTTGCCGCTTTTTTTGTGGCTTCTGGGTCAGCCTGTTTCAACTAGAATTTATAACAAATAACTGTCCACTGTCTCTGATTTAATTTTCAACTTTATAAAATTTATTGTTGCACGAAGATGCCACCAAAAAAAGCGCCAGCAGCTCCGAGCAAAAAAACGGAGCAAAAGAAGAAGGAGAAGGTCATCGAGGTAAGACTCGTATTGCTTGTGCACGTCTGCCCGGACATAACCTCAATTGGGCAGCGACTACGACAGACAACGTCAACAAATAAAGAAATCTTCTTAATCTTTCTGCTTAACAGGATAAGACATTTGGTCTAAAGAACAAGAAGGGCAATAAACAGCAGAAGTTTATCCAGCAAGTGCAGAAACAGGTGCAGGCCGGTGGCCATCACCCGCGACAGGATGGCGACAAGAAGAAAGATGAGAAGGAGAAGAAATTGGCCGATCAGCGTGAAATGGCGATGGTCTTCAAGCCGGTGCAGACGCAAAAAGTGGAGAAGGGCACCGATCCCAAGTCGGTGGTGTGTGCGTTCTTCAAGCAGGGTCTCTGCACCAAGGGCGACAAGTGTAAATTCTCTCATGATCTGACCCAGGAGAACAAGGTGGAGAAGCGATCGATGTATGTGGATATGCGTGATGGCGACGACGATCTTATGACAAACTGGGACGATGCCAAGCTCAAGGAGGTCATCGATAAGAAGCAGTCGGGCGAAAAGCAACGACCCACAACGGATATCGTATGGAAAATCCTTGTTTTTCTCCATTGCACACATTTATTTAAAAAAACCTAAATCTTGCTTACAGATTTGCAAATTCTTTTTGGAAGCGGTGGAGAAATCAAAGTATGGCTGGTTCTGGGAGTGTCCCAACGGTGAGAAGTGCATCTATCGTCATGCGCTTCCACCTGGCTATCAGCTTAAGCGGGACAAGAAGAAGGAGGACAAACCGACGGAGATCTCTCTGGTCGATCTTATTGAGAAGGAGCGTGCTGCGTTGGGCCCGAATCAGACGCGAGTCACATTGGAGTCCTTCCTTTCCTGGAAGCAGCGCAAACTGCAGGAGAAAAAGGCGAAACTTGTCGCCGAAGAGGAACGCAAAAAGAGCGACTATAGCAAGGGCAAACAATTTGGCATTTCGGGTCGCGAAATGTTCAGTTTTAATCCCGATCTGGTCGACGATGGTCCCATGGAGGATGGCGACGCTGCCTTCGATATCTACAATCGTGACGATGACGACGATAATACGGTCGAGTTTAAGGAACTCGATTTGGCCGCACTATCGCTGGCGGCAAAGGAGGTGGACGGATCCGGCACCATTGCGTCCAGCACAAGATTGCTCGATCAGGCAACTGAAGCAGCGAAAACAGCACAGGCCGAGGACGCGGCGCCAGCTGCTGCAAGCGTTGATAGTGCGCCCGCCATCAATAAGGATCTATTCGTTGATCTCGATCTGGGCGAGCTAGACGATATAGATCTTGACGACGACGAGGACGATTAGGCAGGCCGATTAGCCAGCGAATTTAACGCTTTGTTAAAGTTTTGATATTTGAATTGAATTGCAGCATAGACACACACACACAACTAATGAATTCTGCCTTTAGCAACTTCCGATCAATAAAATTGTGGCGTTCACAAGTTCGCTAAGAAATGTATTCTTTTAAGTACATTTTTAAAATACATATACATTTTTTTCCATATGAAATTTACATTATTGGTTAGGTAGTAAAAGATATTCATTTCATAATTTATGCATCTTGCAGAAGTTTGTTCACAACTCGTTCATTCCAAGTTGTAGTTTTCGAGACGAGGCGCTGAAGGACACATATATCGATCCTCCCGTTTGCATCCATCATTTGCCGCAGGTTTTCCACAAACCAATTCACTCGTCGACTCCTCGACTTAAATTGGTAGTGGAAGGCATTTTCCTCAGTGAGCCGACTTTTCGCCGCTTTCCTTCTCTTCCCCACTTGTGCACCATTCCGTTTGCAATTTCCTTTTTTTGTCCGCTTCTTGCAGTTGTTTGGTTTCTTACGTAAGCATTTCGATCTAGATGAACAGTTGCCGCGAGCCATCTTAGTGCAATATCGGATTTTGAATAATTTCAGAATTTATACAAATTTGTAATATAAATTATGAGTGTTAAAGTTACGTGAATGCTAAATATCTATTGTAACTTTCAAGTCAAATGTTCATTTGACATTGCTCATTACTCGGGCATTTCCCAATAGTTTTCGAGCATTAAAGCATTCTGAGATTTCGATTTTCATTTTCCCTTAAAAGGATATGGCCGATCTATAGCAAAGGATCGTTACTTTTAGGAGCTAGACATTTTTCATGGGGATCAATAGGGATTAAATATTATGCAGTTCTTTTTTTTAACAATAATCTTTGCATTCAATATTAACTGTAACTTACCAAATAATTAAAGATATAATATTTAAACAAAAAGTGAAAGTAATGCAGCTACCAAAAGCCAGGAGGCAGTACACCCACAGCCTGTGGAATTTGGCGTTCACGCAAAAACTTCGAGAGCAACATTTCCAGTCGTGTCTTGGGGCCACCCTCATCGTAGGCCGTCAGTTGCGGCATATAGATTGTCTGGATGTACAGCAGGAGTTTCAAGAAGTTTTGGCCATAGGCGCGCCATAGCTCGAAGCCGAGGGTTTGGAGCATCTCCATGATCATGGTGGCACAGATGTCGGGCAGCGGCGTCACATTCATTATGTGAGTCAGCCAACACCAGGCTTCCTCCAAACCAAAACAGTGTGCGGATCCATCCGCCTGGCGACCAGGCGTGATGATAACTGCCGCATAGAGTCGAGCAATTCCCGTTTGGCGCTTGAGGAACATATCCGGTTTTTCCAGTTCATTATTCTCGGATAGACGATAGCCCATTGTCTTCAGATACTGCTCGGGCGTCTGACCCGACTGCTGGGGTATCACATACGGCACCAGATAAGGTGACTCCTTGTACATGTAGGCCAAGAAGATCTTACCAAAATCTGGCAGCAGTTTCCAAAACGTAACAATCACCGAGGCAAAGGGAAACGCTGCCTGAGGATTACTCGATATGGCTGTGTCCGTTTGGCTAACGAACTTCTTGGCCATCAGCAGGATGCAATAGTCCCGTGCGAGCGGATGATCATTGATCGTAATCGTTGTTCCGTCCGTTGTCCTCACCGGCTGTCCGGCAAAGAAATTATATAACTTATCAAAGTTGGTCGTCAGATGTTGGGCACTGGCCGCTGTTATGGCATTCAGTGGCACGTTGATCGTGCGCTGGCAATTGGTGCGATACTTTTTCCATGCCTCGTCCGTTTGCAGGGGCTTCACTGCATCCACCTTGCCCTGGTAGAGCATAATGATCTCGTTGTAGAAGGCCAGACGCGTGGGATGCACATAGCTGTGCGATATACTGCTGCCAGTAGGTGCTGTTTTTACTTGTGGCGCTGCCTGAGCATTTGCAACTTCCTGTGCCGCAGTCGCTGCTGCTGCTGCAGTTGCAGTTGCTGCTGCAGCAGCTGCATCAGCGGTTGCTTTCCGCTGTGCCGCTTCTAGTTCCTGTTGTTGTTTCTGTTGTTGTTGCTGCTGCTGCTGTTTCTGTTGCTCCTTGGCTTCGAGAATGCGCAGTTTTTCCGTCTCCGCGAGCTGTTTGGCCTGGTTTAGCAACTGTTGCTCCAGCTGCTTGAGCAGATTCTCTTGGACTCTATCCAAACTTTGGCAATATTTCTCGGCTTTGAACACACAATCCAATTCGGGTGGCTCACAGTGGGCATTCTTAATCTTAGCCACCAGCTGATCAAACAGCTGCACCAAATCATGCAGCTCAGCATTTTGGGCGCTGCATGCTTGCACCGTATCCTTGTCCAGTGAGAGGAGCAGTTTCGTGACCGTCTCATATTTCTTGTAGAATTGCTGATGATAACGCGAAACACCATCGATTGTTAGCAGATGCAGTTTCTGGTTATTCTGTTTAAGCAGCGCCTCCTGTTCCCGCTGCTGCGTCTCCAGCTCCGCTTTGGCCATCTGCTCGGCCTGCTGCCGCAAAAGTTTGTCGCTCTCCCATTTTTTCACACGGCTGCTGGAGAGTTGTTGTTGCTGTTGCTTGGCCTGCTGCTGGACTGCTTGCCGTTCGTGGATCAGTCTCTGCTGCCGTTCCTTGATCTGTTGCAGCTGCTGTTGCACACTTCGCCTGCATTCCTGCTTGAGTTCTCGCCGCACAATGCTGGCATTTATCTCGTTCACATCTGGAAAGTTACATTTGATATCCACTGAGTTTGCCTTCAGGTTGGTGTTCTCTTTCTCAACTGCAGTCGGCGCAGGCAAAACTGGTGCTGGTTCCTTTCGCACCTCCTGTCGTGGTGGTTTCATATCCGGTCCAATCGTCCGTGGTCCGATGCCGTAAACAGAAACCAAATCCGCGCGTTGCAATACGGCTTGCACGCGATCGCAAACCAAATTATCCACGCTCTGCAATTGGTTGCGTGCTCTTAAATACATAACCAATACTTATGAGGATTGGCAGTAAACTCACCATGTTTCGTATTATATGATGTGTTTATATTGCCTTAGTTTAGTATTTATATGGCGTGGATATTAAGCGATCTGACGCCGTCGAGGGGAAATAAAAATTATGCATAATTTAGCGATGGATAGCTGTAGTTAAATATGAACTAGTTCCTGTTGGAACACCAGCTTAACTTGAATTGCATATATGAAAATTGGTTTTTTATTTAATAGGTGCACGGCCATTTATTATTTATTTATTTATTATAAAATTATTAATATTATGTGCATACATTTTATGCTTTTAATTTTTAGACAAAGCTGTGAACTTCATGCCTTTCGTCAATTATGACCAGCACACAATTTGGGGAACCGATTACACCAATGCATGGAACTGGGTATGAAACAATCGATATTTGTTTAAATTAAATGTATTTTCGATCGCGCAAACAATAAGAACATAATAAATTGGGTGCTACATTTAAAGCTATGCATATTTAAAGGACACGTACACATTTAGAAAAATTTTGCTCCATAACTGCCATCCATTTCGATCAGCTCACATTTGCCCTTCTCCTCGAGCAGACGCAAGGCATTCAGCAGCACAGCCTCGTCCACATCGTGGAACTCCAACTGGGTGGTACTCTCACCCGAGGCTATCTCGTACAACGTGCAAATGCTATTCGTTTGTCCAGTCTCTTGAATCCAGTCATAGACCATATTTCCGTATTCCTCCAGCGTGTGCCAATACACCTGCCACTCCTGTCTCTTTTTATCCAGCGGAGAAGCATGTCCCGTCTGCTGTAAATGCTCCAGGATTAGCTGGATGAACTCTGGCGAGAGGCGGCGATTAATTGATTCATTATAAAATAATGGCAAGTTTTGATCGTTGATGCCAAGCGTAAATTTATTGTTGTGTTTGAGGTATTTGAGAAAGAGATCTGTCCACACCCTAAATTGTTTCTGGCGTGTTTCCTCATGCGGCTGCAGACTGTGAACACGTTGTGGATTAGCTTGTTAGCCCATTTGTTCCTATTGAAGATACTTACGTGAAAAAAGGTGGAAATGTGTATTCCCAGGGCCATTGGAACTCGGCCATTGTTTGGCTTAGATTGACATCGTCATTTGGCAAAGCACAGCTGTTCAACTAGAGTTGCCATCAATCAATTATATATCGTTAACAACAGCGATAACCGATAACGTTCAGTATTAAGCGCGTGGTAACGAATCAATTTAAACTGTTACCAGAAACACGACAAATTTTATGAATGTTTTCACTTTTCTGCTTTATTTGTCTTAAATAGAAAAATTGTGTACATTAACATTTTTATTCCATACAGTTTGAGATGATCTCATCTTTGCTATTTTTTGTTGTTATGTAATTCTTACATTTTCATCCAAAAGTAAACATGTAGAGACAAAAAGAAGTTTGTAGATATCGGCATTTCGCTTAGCATCATATTCATAAATATCCATTTACATATACATATACTCATATCAGCTATATATTCTTGTTCAATATATTTAAAGTACTAGGAGGCGCAACACTATACATTCAATATTTCAGTTTTTTTTGTTAATATAGATTTATTTAGTTTTCTCTTAATTTTGCTTTACCAGCTGCCTTGCATTATCTGCATTAATATACCACTGCCTGTTGCCATTCTTCATTTTGCAATCCATTTTATATCTATTTAAATTTAATGCTGTTAGTAAACTTACGTTTCTTTACTTTACTTGTGTTTTTCTTCTTTATAAAAATTAGGAGCATCTTGTGCTTTAGAAGTAATTTTCTGTGTTTTCTTGTGCTGTATATTTTGGTTTCTTATTTGCTGTGTTCCAACTGGCATTTGAAGTAGGCTTGATTTATTTATTTAATGGTAATAATGGTAATTTGTGTGTTCATGCTGAATGGGGGCTGAAGGAGGAGAGCTGTGTGCAGGCAGTTTATATTTAGTTAACGCATACTTTGCGTGGTAAATACGAAATATTTGTTTAGTATTATTTTGTTTTTGCACTTTGCTTTTGTCTTTATTTGGTTTTTGTACACTTGCGTGGAAATTCTCTAGAGCCATCCATATCGGGAAACAGAGTGTCTCTTGTGATAGTTCAGTTTCTGTGTTAGCTAGTTTTAAAGAGTTTTACAGTTAGTTCCTAGTTAACAAGTGAGGTTTGGTTGAAATCTTTTTTGTTTACTATATATGTAAGTAGGTATATGTTACTCTTCTCTCGATTCTGCTCCAATTGTGGAGTTATGTACTTAGCATGCTCGTGTTGCTATTTCTAAAGATATTTATATATAGCAAAATAACATTTTCTTGTCTCGTACACATAGTAAAGCGATCTACTAATTCTCTTTATTTGAAAAAATATAATAAAGAAAATTACAAAATAAATGCCCTATTTTCGCTTGCAGTGCTTAAAGCATATTGATGAAAATGTACACTTGAAATGCTTTGCTGGTTTTCTCTTAAAATTACCTTTAAATGAAATGCAATAACAAATGGCATACAAATCGAGTCGGAATACAAATAAAAACAATGCGCATAAGATTTGTTTCGCGTGTGGAAAACAAAAATGACTGTGCATCATAGCTTAATTTACAGCACGTTTCGAAAACATGTTTTCAAAAAAATTAAAGGTGTTCTAAAATTGTTGTGTTTTTGGTTTATAAATTTGAAACAAATCTCAAGCTTAAAAATATGCATGTATCTTAAGCTCTTAATAACCGAACAGAGAATCAAATAAACAATAGACAGCTTATAAATTACATAAAATACATAATAGGCTCGCTCTAAATATCATTTACATACAGTTCTTAGACCTCTTACACATATCGGTTTATATAATATGCATTGTTATAGTTATTGGTAAACTATTTAAAAATGGCATGTGGTCGACATGTGTGCGCTTCACGTATCGTTAATAGATATTACATTATACATATACATACAGTACATACATTTATTATATATCGAGTTGGTATAAATCGAGACACGAGCATTCCATTCCGACAATATCCGTATTTTCAATTTGCATATTGAATTTTAGCTTGCTCCGCATTGGTTGCTTGGTTGGTTGGTTGGTTGTTTAGCCTATGGTCTAATTGAGTTACATATACATATATAAAGTTTTGGGATTCTCGAATCACTGCACGTATAGCATGACATGACAGCATGTTGTTTCACACATATGCTCCATATTTCGACTAACGACTAATACTAGAGATATAGCTAAACCTAAGCTACAATTTTTGCCTAAGACGACGATCGGTTTCTCTCAGCCAACTGCATATTTGTGGAGGGCTGCTTGCTCTGTCTGCTACTGCTACTGCTGCTGCTACTGATGGTGCACCTATATGCTTATTTACTTGGCCAACGGCTCCAGATAGCAGCGCACCGTATTATTCTCATCCAGCATGGCGGATAAATGACGCGCCTGCTGCTGCTGATGGTGGTGGTGTTGTGGTTGCTGGAGATGATGGTGTGTGGGAGCAGCATGTTGCTGAAGGTTGCTGTGCGATGTGTGCGACGACGATGATGTGGTGGACTGTGGTGATAGTTTTTGTAACTGCTGACGCTTCTGTGCGGGCGTCTGATTGGCCGGTGGCAGCGGCGGTCCTGCATTACCATGGCCAAATAGCTCGTTAACCGCTAAGCGTGCGCTCGGTGACTTGGCATTCAGCTGCTGCTGTTGCCTGTATGCGCCACGCATGGAGCCCTCACCAACGCCGCCGCTAACCCCAAAAACCGCACCATTGTGCTCAATGGGAAGGGCAATTGTTGCTCCTGCAGATGTTTGCGGTGGCGCTCCATAATCTAAAGGCAAGCCATTCTTGCGTTGCTGGCGTCTGCAAATTCAATTGAAAATGAAGAGTTTATTTTTTAATAAACATGGAGTGATTATCACAACTTACTGAAACCGCCGCTTAAAATCCTCATCTTGGAGCGCCATTAGGCGACGCATGCGCTCATCACTTTGAGGTGGTAATCCATGCGTATCATCATCATCCATATCGCTCTCATTGTCATCATCACAGACGCTGTCTTGCAGCTGCTCCGCTGCGGTCACCTCATCGTCATACTCATCATCATCGTCGTCGTCGTCATCGTCATCATCATCATCGGCTGCACAGCGTCGAGGCGGTTGTTTCTGCTTTGCCTGTAGTTGCTGTTGCTGATTTCTGGAGGTGACGCTGCCACCACTAAGGCTACCACCACCATAACGACTCCCGCCGGCTGCAACTGCGGCGCGCATGCTATTAAATACGCCCGTGCCGACGCTATTGTTGTACACCTCATCCACATCAAAGTCACCCACTTCGTAGTGCTGAGCATCCGAGTTGCGGTTACTCAGTATCTCCTCGTAAACGGGACCATCGCCTCCGCCGCCATTGCTGCTGCCTCCACCGCCTTGATTGTAATAGGCATCGCCGAGTCCCTGGCCCATGCCCATGTTCATGCCCAAGCCGATGCCCTGGCTAAGATCACAGTTGGAATGCTTATTTCTATACTGCTGGCGCTGCTGTTGTGCCAACAACTCCTGCTGATACTGCGCCATGTGTGGCGGTGGCGCTGGCAACTGTTGTTGTCCACCAGCACGTCGCTGCTGATGCTGCAGATGCAACAGATGGGCCTGCTCTTCATCCGAGGATAATTGTTGCTGTTGTTGCTGCTGCTGACGTTGCTGGCGCACCTGCTGCTGCTGCTGCAGCTGTTGCTGATAGTAGGCGGCATTATTGGGTGGGTCCAGTGCCTCGGCATAGTGTGGATACGCTTGCTGGGCGGATGGTGGCGGCTGTTTCATGCCGCTGGTCTTCTTATATGATGGATAGAACAATACCTGCGAGGTGGGCGTGACGCGACTGTGCAGCGAGCCGCTGGGTGAGGCGGGCACAGCGCCAGCGCCGCCTCCACGCTTCTTCTTGCCATGCTGGTTGTTATGCTTCTGTGTCCAATAGAACACCTCATGCGATTGTTGCGGCGAAGCGCCACCGACACCTCCACCTCCAGCCGGAACTCCCGTATTGTTGTAGTATTCACGCTGACCACCAGCCTGCGGATGCTTCCAGCTGTAGTAATCGGGTTGATGATAATAGGATTCGCCTGGCTGTGGCTGCAGCTGCTGTTGATGCTTGTGAGCAAAGATCAGATGCGTCGAGCCGGCTGAGCTAGTGGGCGAGGCATGTCCCACGCTGGCCATTCCCGTGGAGCGCAGTGTGCCGCGCTCCAGCACAACAGCGCCAACTGGCGTAACTGGCTGCAGGCTGCCCGCAAGGAGGCCACTCTTCAGTGTGCGTCGCTGCTGTGCTTCGCTAAGATCGCAATCGGACCCAGCACCCATAATTATGGCATCTTCATTAGCTGGCTGATCATGCTGATGCTGCTGCTGCTGATGTTGTTGCTCCTCATCGTGACCATCATCGCTCGAGCCCAGTGGCAGTTTTGACTTTGACTTCGAAAGTGTGCCAGCCGAGTTGGTAGCAACACTACCACCGACACCACCTGTTCCTCCATTACCGGCAACAATGCCCGAGGAAATGGATGTTTTGGAGCAGCGCAGGCACTTTGGGAGCCAAGCGTGCTGACGCACATATTTGCGATACTCGCGTCGTATCTTCTCGTTCTGTATGCAATGGAACACAAAGATGTACAGGCCCAGCAGCGTATTGAAGCAGACAAAGCAGTAGCCATAGATGGCGGCCACATCCTCATCCAGCTTAGCGCCGCGCAAATAAAAATAGGCACAGCACCAAACGGCGCTCAGCAGCAGCAAAAACACAAACGAGCAGCGTATGTCAAAGCTAGAAAAACAATAAATTATTAAATTAAAGTAAGTGTGACGATGTCTTAGATAGAGAATAGAGACGACTGCAACATACCGCACATTGGCCAGACGCGTGTGCTCCTTGGTCTTCAGGGCAGTGCGCGACTTGCGACGCATGATGATCCACGACAAGACGGTGTAGCTAATGGCCGCCTGTTCAAAGAGTATCACGGAATTAGGCAAATGCTTTCAAGTTTTCTTTTTTTTAACTACTTCACAAAAACCTACCACAAAAAAGATTAAAATGGGCGCCACGAAGGTTGCATAGAAGAGCGCATTGGCTTCCATAAGGACGCAGTAATCATTTCGTAGTGTATAGGTGCTCGGATTGATGCCCAGTGATATGGCAACCACACTCAGTGAGAGGCCATAGGACAACAGATAATAGCAGTTCACCTTTGGCGTCTGATCCACCTCCAGCAGCAGCTCATCGGAAGTGAGCGTCGAGTACGAATGGAAGGCTGTGTTCGAGTTGTGTGTGAAATGTGGATGGATGGATTAGAAACTGCGCTACGCTAGCAGAGATCCCCATTAGTGCTTACCTTCATAGCAAAACCAGGCGGTGCCCGAGAGTATGGCACAGTGGAGAAAGACGGTTATGAACCCACAAAATATGCTTGTTTCGGTCTGTTCGATTCCCAGCAGAAAGAGCAGCTCAATGGCCAGCAGGCAAATGTAAATGCTGCTATAAATCGAGGTGCGTGCAGACTGCAGAAAAAGTGCCAAATAGAGAGATAGACAGAGGCATAGTGAGAGAGAGAGAGAGAGAGAGGGGGAGAGAAAGAAAATTGTGATAAGTTTGAGTTTGTCACAAATAAAATAGAGCTTTAACAAATGCGAACGAGGAGCCAAGCAGAATTGCGAATCTGTGTTGAGAAGCACTCCACAATTCGATTACAAATATTAATTGCGTTTCCACGAACCTAAAGTCGACAAATTTTGCCTCCAACTTAATTTAGTTTACAAATAATTTTGGTGGTTTTTTGGTGGTGAAAATATCCAGAGAATAAGTAAATAATATGACTAATATAACATTTAGCGCATATAAATAAAAAGATAATAGGAGATATATGAATGTAGAACAAGACACGAAACAAGCAACATAAACATACAAAAAAATACTACACAATGAATAAACACAAATACATAAATATTTACAAGACAAAATTAAAAACAATTTTTTATTATTTAATTAAAATACACAAAGAAAATTAGCGAAATGACAAAATCGAAACTAAATGCATAAATATGATGATATTGTTTTAAGTTAATTTTTGTTAGAAAATGGAATGCACATAAAAATTAAACATTTGTTAAGATTACATTTTGAAGGTACTCACAACAAACGTTGTTTAAAGCATGCCAAAAATTATATATTATTAAATGGAAGAAGTTTCACACCTATGTTAAGGAAAATGCGCTAAACTTAATTTAACTACACACGAACTAAGTAACTAACTAAAGCTAAACAGATGTTCTTGAGTTTCAGCAACGTGAGATTTAAATAAATTTTGATTTAAAATAGATCAACTAAAAGTTTGATCATTGCTTAAAAGGTTACTTATAATCGCGAATAAGCCTTTTGCTAAAGTCTTCTTCTGTTTGGAAATTGGGTTAGTCGAGGTTTACATATACAAAATTTGTGTTACTTAAGTTTTATATCACATGTGCAGATCTCGCCCAGAGGCGGCGTCTCTTTGCAATTTTATATCTAGCCGTCAGACAAATATATATATATAATATATATGCAGTTATTGTATTCCTAGTATATCCTAGCCTAACCTAGCCTACAATTGTGTAATTGTGTGCTTATTGTTTTCACCACCACCACCACTTATATTGCAAGTCATCCATATTAGCCTGCATTATAATGTTGTTCGAGTCCAACGCGTTGCTGCCACCATCCACATTCAGATTGTGATTGTGCTGCTGCGTATGCTGCTGTTGCAGGTGTTGTTGTTGCTGGTGCTGCTGTGACTGTTGTCGCGCTTGCAGATAATTGTGGCTAATGTTTAAATTGTTGCTTGCGGCGGCAGCATTGGCAGCAGCTGAGCCCACATTTGCCGCATGTTGCTGCAGTGCAGCAGCAATCGATGCAGCTGCTGCAGCAGCAGCAGCTGTTGTCGTTGTGGTCGCTGCATTTGCCGCCCCTGTTTGCGGGCCGTGTGCATGGTGTAAATTTAGATTCAGATTGTTCATTTGCATGCCACCGCGTTGCGGCTGATTTATGTTGTTGTGACTGTGCGAAAGCACCACTGCCGCAGCGGCAGCAGCAACCACCTGCTGCTGCTGCTGTTGCTGTTGTTGCAACTGTTGCTGCAGATTATAATTTAAATTGTTGCGATGCGAATTGCGTATGGAGTTGTGCTGTATGAAATTCGTGTGCTGCTGTTGCTGCTGAATATTGTTGTTGTGATTGTTGTGGTTATTATTGGGGCCAGTTGGCGCAGTCAGTGTTAGAGATTCGTGAGTCTGATCGCGTATATTATTCTGCTGGCGCCTGCTACTCCCCGCCCGCTGATGAGGCAGCTGGGTGGAATTTGCGTTTCTTACCTTAACGAAGACCCCGTTGAAGAGCTTGAGCGTGAGCAACGCTATTATGATAAAGACCACGCAAATCGCAACGCTAATGTAGATAAAGATGCGCATATTGCCATCGAACATGGTGAATAGCGAATGCTGATGCTCATCGACGACATCCATAAGTATCGCGAAGTTGGTCAAATGATTGCAACTGCAAACGCTGTGCGTACGATTTGTCGACTCCAAACTGCAGCCATTGGCGGACCAAGCACTGTAAGTGTCAATATATATATATATATATGTTATATATCTGAGTTCGATTAATAGTTGTGTATTGGTTGTGTAATTACTGGTCAATGTAGTTCCAAAACACGCAGGTGGGATTGCTAACGTTCTCCGTCTTCAGATGCTTAAGCACCAATTTAATTGGCTGCGATAGTTGGATGTGCCGTCCCTTGCCCAAACTGGCCGAGATCACCTTGCTGTTGAGTATGCGAACGCGCTGCTGCATCTCTCCAGCATTTGTATCGCTATCGTTCGACAATATTGCTGTATTGCGCACTGCATCGAATGAGAGACAGATTATATAATACATACGTATAAGATATTATTATTATTATGCAACTTACCATAACTACGAGCGCTCTTTAAATCGAAATGATCATAGCTGGGCTTCAGTATCGACTCCAAGCGATCGAAGGCGGCAAACACAATGCGCACCAAGCCACCCTCGCTGTTCTCCTTGAGTGCGGTGCGTGGCAGTTCAATGCGATCGGAGCTGAGTGGCCACTGATCAGAGTCCGGAAATACGACATTGCCCTGTATAGTCTTTGTCTCCAAAACGCGAACAGAGAGCACTGCAGCAAATATATATATACTTGAGTATATAATACCAACTAAGATTAATAATACTGAGTACTTACATATATTTTTTACTTTTTGCACCACATTACGCTCACGGATGATGGTATCGGCAAGCAGAAAGGCATTGTATTCCAAGCCAGTTAGCAGGGAGGTGGCAACGCGCATTTGATCTTCCTGGTTGAGATCCAACCAGGATGAGAGTTGCGATTCGTCGAGCAGATTTGATCCAGTTTTGACAACGCCATGCAGCAGCTCCATAATGATTGCCTCGCGCTGCCGCTGATCGGGAAACGTTTCCTTGTCGTGCAGCATCTTCTCGGACATGGTTTGTATGATCTTGGTGGTGACAAGCATGTCGCCGCCATAAAGCGTCTTGCTGCTGGTCACCTCGGACAGATCGTTGGCAATTGAAGTTAACGAAGAGTCCCGCTGATTGACACGCATCTCGAGGCTATTCAGCCACAGACTGCGGCACTGCGTCAAATCCGGTGTCAGTGGATGCCAAGTGGGCTCGAAATTGCGCAGTCGCTGATTCTGGTTGACTTTGTGGGCCATGCTTACGGGTGGCTCGCAACTGCTGCTGTTGTGCAGACAATCACCGCCAGCACTGGACGGCGGCGGCATTGGTGTTGTGCTGCTGGCTGCAGGCATATCATCATCGTATTCATCGTAGCCCGCATCGGGAACTCGCTTCATCAGGACACAACGCCACTTGGCGATGCCAGCGGCGCCGCCTGGACACGGCTGTACATTGACGTCGCCCACACGAGTCATGTTCCAGAAGAGATTACGTGCATGCGTCGGTCCGCAGAATAGCTTGGACTCATCTTCTGCACCCATGCCAGCCGCATTCAGATTAATGTTGTTTATGGTGCGCACCACGCCACCAGGTGCAGTGCCACCCATGTTTAAGCTGTTGTTGTTGGCGGCACTAGCCGCTGTGCCGGGCGTGCGATTGGGTGAGCTCTTGGTGGTGAGCAGTGTGCCATCGTCACTGCCGCCGCCACCTACCCCAGTCAGAATGCGAGTATTCGATGGAGCTGTGACATTTCCAGGACTTCCGCCGCTCGACTTGGTTGGTGCGGTGTCATCGGTGTGATGATGATGATGATGCAATTGCGGCGGTGGTGGTAATCCATCGTGTCTTCCGCCCGGATGCTTAGTCGTTGCACTCGTTACTCCCTTGAGCCGGCCACCAGGAAGCGTTGCTGTGCTGCTGCTACTGCTGGGCGTGGCATGCGTAGGCGGCACACCATTGATGCCATGAATGCCCACAACGCCCGGCAGCGTGGGCAGACGCGGCGGCGGCTGTGGCGGTGCCTGAATTAGACCGCTGCCATTGCCAAAAATAGGCGGCCCATTGCTGAGCACCCAAGGCGGCGGACTTGGCCTATTCGTGGTCGTCGATGTCTGCGCAGCCGAGATGCACTGATAATGCGCCTCGAGATACTTGTGCGTGCCGGGACAGGGATCACCGAACATGCTCGTGGCCGCCAGAACACTGCAGCTTTGCTTGTGCGAACATCTGCGAATGCAGAAATTGATTCGATTGATTAGTTAACAACACATATATATTTATAATTGGCATACAAATTATTCACATAAATCATTTTCGAGACTTACTTTGAGTTGAGCACTGTGAGGCTTTTGGGAAACATGCAATTAACGCTCCACTCCACATTGCCGTGATCATTGCAGATGGTTATTGAGAAGCGTCCGTAGTTGGCCCGTATCAGATTGATTAGGTCGCCTGGTTCGCATTCAATGGTGAGTTTCTTACCTTCGCAGGCGTAGGCTGTTTGGTATTTGGGTGCTGCAATAATTTCTGCATGAGTTTGATTGATGCATATACAGTTTTACATATATATGATAAATATAATAACAATATATAAATGAATGTGGGGACAAGAGAGAAAATAGTTATTAGCGCTGCGTTGATTTGTTGTAGTTTGGTTTTGGTTTGGTGTGTTGAATCTGTAAAGACACTTACTGGCTATATATGAGAGGGCGAGGCGGACATAAACAAAGGTAATGTGGATATATCATGATACACGCTTTTTACGCTGCCTGCGATATACTTAAGATGTGTGTTGGTTTTGTGGTGGGTCGGGTCGTTAGCGATGCTTTCTAGCAAGTAGAATAGTAGTCATAAATACCAAATCCTGCCAGGCACAGCTCCACTCAACTTGCGGATCGGCCCTCGTTCTGAGTCTTATCGGTTGCCGTCTCGTTAACTGTCGTTGGCCGAGTTTATTGAACTGTAAGACAAAAGTTGTATTTGTAATTTTTTGATAAGCTGTTTGCGCAGATAAGAAATTTGACACGACAAGCGGAATAAATTAACTAAAATGAATCGAGACACGAAGTAAGTCATTAGATGCCATTCTGGACATTCCATGTCTAGGCATAGATAATGCGAAACTCACGGCCATAAGACTGAGAGAATCCTAAGTCTGGATGGCTCACATAAAAGGACATGCATTCATGCATGCAGACTACTGCGTGTCAGCAGTTCAGATCAACGGGATGATTGGACTCACGGAACTCCGGGATCACCGGCAGCAATAACCTATTTCACAGATGTCTTAAAGCTAGACAACCGCGTAGGCGGAGGAGTCTACTCTCCACTTAGTGTCCAGCCATCATTCAGCCTTCCGAAAAACTGTAGTGTTTTCCAGGCGGAAGTAATAGCCATAAAAGAAGCACTAAACTGCCTAAAAACCCTTAATATAAACCTAGGAATTGTTAATATATATATTGACAGCCAAGCGGCAATAAAATCCATCAGTGCGATATCAACAAACTCGATTTCGGTAACAATCTGTCGCAAATCTCTGCATGAAATGGCCCAGCAGCATGTTATCAGCATAATATGGGTGCCTGGCCACCAGAATATTGAAGGCAACTGCAATTCTGACGAGCTGCACTAGCCATTTTCCACTCAATCTGTCAATGACGGCAAACTTAGGACCAGTCAGCGTAGCGAATTTTGTAAATGCGACTGGCTGGTTGTATATTTAATACATGAACACGAGGACCGGATGAAAACCGAAATACAATACGGTACCACAACGGGCCAAACTTGGCCTATATGTGTCGGCCTATATAGGCCGACAGCCGTCTAACCTAACATAACCTAATTGATATTGCTGACTTTATAACTTTTATTTTAAGGCAAGTAGTCGAAGCTAGATATTATTTAAAAAAAATTTATTCTTTGTGCTGAATTTCTTATTTTTTTTTAAATTTAAATTTAATATTAAATATTATTGTTAATTTGAAGTAATCTATTTTTACGTCTTTTTTTGTAGACTAACTTTAGCTCACATTAATAATATTATTTAAATAAATAAATAAAACTGAGATAAAGCGGATATATAAAACTATATCTGTATGCACGCACAAATGCCTAAGCCAACTGAATTTTTTGGTGTTAGTTTCAGTTACATTGTTCAATTATGGTTTGAGGTGTCTGATTTTTGGCCATAATAAAAATAAATCAGTTCCATGACCTAATTAGGGGTTAAAGGTTACTTACCACAGTTCGCACTTCGTCATAAAGCTGCATGGCGAAACAAAGGTTGGAACGAACCACGAATGGAGCGCAGCTAAAAGAAAAAAAGTAATGAACATAAGCGATTAGTCACATTCTCCTCGTATACTTGAGTACATAATTACATGGGATATCATCGTACTGAGCAAAGAGAAACGAAAACGAAGCAAAGCAAACAGCAGATAAACACAAAAGTGGAGTCTATAAATATACACACATACATATACACATATGCATGTATGTTTGTTTGAATGAGTTTGTACACACCCTTCATTTGCCGCTTTTCCAACGAAGACTCGAAAGCGACTCGTTTTCTTTGTACACTCAAATTGCATTCGTTGGTTGCAGTGCTGTCGTCTCACATATAGAGAAAAGTTGGCGCTGGCTGCGCTGCTCAAACACGTAGCACACACACATACGAACACAATCAAGTTTTTTCAGCTGCAGCAGAGACTGCGCTGCCTTGGCCAGCGGAGCACCCTGGCTGGCATTTGTTCCCAGCTCTAGCGTATGATTTTTCAAGTACATTTTTTGAAACAAAATTCATGTTTTTTTTTTTGCTTTTCACCGGCAGTTAGTTGTTTATATTAAAAATTTTACTTCTTAGTTAATTTTGTTGAGCAATTTGTGATTTTTGTTAAGTTCTTAAAGAGAATGCGACTGCACTTGCTGACGTACGCACTGTATCTGAAATCGGTGGAGTTGGTTGTGAAAGTCACTTCTCAAGCAAAACTGGTTTTGGTTTGAATTCCAAGCCGAGTTTATTGGCCACACTTTGCTATTAATTTGAGCCTTTAATTCAATAGATTACTTCACTCACTGATTAAATAGTCAGTTTGCATTATATTTCCAATAATTTGAACAATAAAAAATGTTTATAAAATGCCGTTTTTACATTTTTTGAGGACTGCAACTCACGTACGACCTCCTTTCAGAAAAATTCTGTATACTTAAATGAACGGTGCTCAATGCGTGCGTGAAGGACGGCAGTATACAGAGGCAATTTGGTGCTGCCAACTTGCTTGCAAGGGCGCACATATTCAAATTTCTAAGTAGGTTTTATAAAGCAAGTAAAAATGAAGATTTACTTACAAATCAAAAGTTATATTAATTAAAAGCATCAAATATATGCAGGGCTACCAAAATATAGTTCCGTATTTACTCATATAACAGCAATTAATTCAACTGAAAATCTCAAGTGCACGTGGCTGTTGCCATAATGCATATTACGATGAACTTCTTATCAGACAATTTGCTGAGCTGAACTTCCTGAATAATAGTTGCTATAAAATAGTAATTTGTTTTGTGGGTGTTTAGTGTAATTCAGTATCGCGCTAAGTGCCAACAGTTAAAACGCGCACTTACAAATTTTTTTAATCTGAAAGTATTATGGAAAAGCGAAATAATTTTATTGTGTTCATGCTAATTTTAGTTATTCCGTGGTCCCCACAAGCAGCTGGAAACGTTTCCACTACCAAGAAAAAGGAACCAATAGTTCACCAACCAAATAGTACACAATTACCAATTCCAGTTGCAAATCAAACAGTTACGCCAAAACCAAAGTTGGCTGAATTTAAAATAGATGCACACAAGACAATCAGCATTAGCAAAGATGATTTCAATGATCTGCTAGACGTTTATATGGATAAATTGGCCGAAAATGCAGCGGCCATTCAGCAAAAGGACATCGCAATTAATCAATTGCAATCCAAGGATAAAATCGATAACGATCAGCTTAAGCAATTTGAGGAACTATCAACATCATGTAAAGCACAAAATGTATCTATGGGACTAATTTTATCGGAAAAAGATGAACAACTGAAGAGTTTGCAATTAAATAGCAGCATTTATGAAACGCGATTGAGAAGAAAACAGCATTTGTTGACATTGTATAAAAAACTAAATACATCTAATGCAGCAACGATAAGCGAACTGAGAGCTAAAGTAAAAGCTTTGGAATATAGAATCAGAGAGAGAAAAGATGATTTGCTGGCAGATTGGGAGGCAGCTACAAATAGTTGCTTGCCCTATGGCAAATCATTGGGTATCCATTTGATACAACTACCGGATTTTCGACCATTTCTCGTGCCCTGCGATGGTCTGTCTGCAGCTGGTGCCGGGTGGACGGTTATCCAGCGACGCTACGATGGATCTGTTGACTTCTATCGCAACTGGGATGGGTATCGTAAGGGATTTGGAAAGCTTAATGGCGAGTTCTTTCTGGGCTTGGAGAAACTGCACAGATTGACCACATTTCAACCCCATGAACTTTATGTATCGATGCGTTTGTTTAATGGCACAAACCGATTTGCCTTGTACGAAGACTTTGTCATTGGCGGCGAGAAGGAGGGCTACGAGATGAAACTGCTAGGTCATTATCATGGCAATGCGAGTGATGCAATGCGTACACATGATAAGATGAAATTCTCCACATACGACAGAGATCACGATGAATTCACTCACATCAATTGCGCAGCATATCATCGTGGTGCTTGGTGGTATGATTTTTGCTCACGCAGGTTTGTTAACGACTCATCTTACTGGTACTATAAAATATTATATATTCATTCCACTTTTCTAGTAATCTCAATGGAAAATATTTTAAAACACAAACGGATAATGCCGAGGGCATTTTTTGGGATCGCTGGTACAGCTACAAATCTTTGAAGTCTGTCCAGATGCTTATACGCCCAAAGAGCGCCAAGTTTAATTAATCCATGAAAAGGAACTGTCAATTAATGTTAATAAAAGATATATATTTCATTTTGTATTTCAATTTTGTATTGCGGATCATTTGTCTATTTGCCGCCACTTGTTTGATAATTATCTCAGCTGAGAGATGATCTACTCACAACACTTTGTAGCATCTAATATTTCTACGCCCATTATTTCTCATTATTCTGTTTCGGTTTCTGTGTAAATTTGTATTTTAATGTCTCACTTTTAATTTTAGATTGTTAAAGTTTATCGCATTGTGTTTGTCGCAATTAGTATTCCATTTTATTGTAATAAATAAGTGAAATCCAATTCAGTTGATGCATCGTTCTAGGGAAAAGAACAAACGGAAACTTGCTCACTAAATGTATACATAACTTTATTAATTTATAAGATTCTTATATATGTATATATATATATTTGGATCAAATACTTGAAGTCGTGGGTTTGAATTCCCAGCAATGATATATGCTTACAGTTGAATTTGGTTTGTATTAATATAAGTTGTAAATATATATGTATATATAGTATGTATAACTGGCAGAAAAAGGCAGCTCTTTTAAATATCAGCTAGCTACAAATTTGAAATTTGTATATATAGATCAAGCTTAAAATCTATAAATTGACTTTACATACTTTTTATAAATTAAATAACAGTAAATTTGAATTATTTTATGTATATACATATGTAGATTATGTGTAACAATGTTGAGATCGTTAATAAAAAGACGTTGACAAATAATTAATTATATGTTCTATGGATAAAGAGCGGATTATTTAAATGTGTGTTTTTTGTTGTTGTTGTTAACGCTGTCAACTATCATATAGATAATTTCTAACATCCACATACTAGTAGAGAATTAAGCGTTAGCGATTAGGCACAAAGTACTTTCGACTGGTGGGTAATTAAGTAATTGTTGATATATAGACGATATGATAAGTACACAGGTTACTAGTAAGTTGCTTTAATAAACCTAATTCTATTCAATTGTTTTGTAAATATCGATGGCGATAGATTATTATTTGTTGACTGATCTAATCTACGTCTCATCGTCCTCCTCCTCCTCCTGCTCCTCTTCCTCCTCGACATCCACGTCCAGCTCCTCCTGCAATTGCTGGGGCTGCGGTTGCTGCTGCTCCGAATTGTGTTCCCGCTTACGATGCCAGCGTAGACTGGCGAATTGTGCAAAACGCTTGCCACAAGTGGCACACTTGTACTTCTTAACCGCCAAATGGAGTTCCGTGTGCTTCTTGAGGTTGCCATAAGTGGTAAAGGTCTTGCCGCAGACGGTGCACAAATGTTTGCGTATATTCAAATGGGCATTCATGTGATCGGTGAAGCGGTTCTTCTCGTAGAAACCCTTATCGCAGATGGGGCAATGAAACGTGGACTGATTGAGATGGGTGCGCCGATGAATATCGAAGAAGGACCACGTCTTGAAGGACTTGCCGCACAGATCACAGATATAGGGACGCTCCCCGGTGTGGGTGCGCATATGTATGGCCACCTCGGTGGAGGTAGCGAATCTCTTGTCGCACTGTTCGCATGCATAGGGAAAGTCCCGACGATGACGACGAATATGCACCGTTAGATTGCACGGCATTTGGAATCCCTTGCCACACAGGGTGCATATAAATGGCTGGGTACCATCGTGAGCCGCACGATGCACCTTGAACTGATCACAGGTCTTGATCAGCTCCCCGCACACATCACAGCGAAAGGGGCCGAGATTCGGTTCGAGAAACTGACCCAATTTAGCGTGCAGCAACGGAATGCTGCTCGAGCCGGAGGCATTGGTGAGAATTTTACGCTTCTGGGCCGAGTAATCCTTGCGCAACTCGAACAGAGTCTTCTCCAGCTGCGCAGGAGTATATGAGCATTGAAATGTGGTGTTGAGCTCCTCGAGCATTTGACCCAAAGCCTGACTGCGATAGGCATTTGAGCGGAAATCGGGATGATCCACATCCCACAAAGCTGGATAGTTGCGATAGATCTCCACAAACTGCAGCTGATCGTCGGGGGTGTCAAAGCTAATGCAGCTGGCATTGATGAACTTTGTCCTTTGAATGGTTTCCACGACGCCCTTTTTCTGCAGGTAAGCAATAAAAGTTGTTAGCTTGTTTAGTAGTTTGTGACAAAATTCTTTGAATTACCTTGCTTATCTTGTTGAAGATCTGATCCTGCAGTATCTTGTGGAGAAACTCCAGCTCATCGTAACACCAAAGCTTTGGCAGATAGAGACCCTTGTGCTTGATCACCATGCGCAGTTCCTTGCGATAACGAGTCCTCAACTTTTGTATCTCCTTGAAACACTCCTCGCCGCTCAACTCATAGTTGAGCTCCTCGCGCAGCTCCACCGAGATCTCCCGATACAGCTCCTTCTTTGAGCAATTGTTGTAGTCAAAATGTTGCGGATTCCACAAACTCTCTTGCCTCCGGAAACAGTCAATGATGCAGCTGAGCACCTCACGATATTGAGCCGATTTAGTCGTCGATTCATTATCACTCGACTTCTCACTCTCTGCGGATTCGCTCTGTGTAGATGAGGCAAAAGTAGGCAAAATCAATATTCATTAGCTTAATAGACTAAAGATTTTCCCTATCGAATAAACAGATTGAAAACTTTGAAATAGTTTGTACCAAAGTTTTCACCACAATCGGAAACTGAAGACATTTACCCAACTTTGGCAATTATGTTAAGCGGCAAACGACTTGAGCATTGCATGTGGCATTGTGGCATTGTGGCTTACCTTTGCCTCCCGTTCGGCCCGCTTGTGCTCGATGACGCCACGCAAGAAGTGCATTTTCTCAAAGTACCAGAGTCGCGACTTGTACTTGCCACCCAGCGAGTTCAGTTTGCTGAGCTCGCGACGATAGCGACCACGTAGCTCCTTGAGCACCGCAAAGATTTCGGGACCAGTTATGGGCATCTGGAAGACGGCCTGAAGTGGTGCGGCCAATTCACCGTAGACGCTCCGCTTGGCATTGTATTTGTAGTCGGGATGTTTGGGATTCCAGAGTTTCTCGTTGCGCTCGTAGGCCACCAGTAGGGAGCAAACAAACTCTCGATTCCGCTCCAGTTCGCGACGCGTGCGCTGCAGTCAGAAGATGCAAACAGTTACCAAGGGGTTTGTGAGGGGAATAAGAGGTCACCATTTCTGATTGCATAAGTGGGCTGTTGCTCACACTCTTTTCTATACCATTGCAGAGGGTATTCTACATGTGCCACACCGTGTGCAACGCATGAAAGCTTAGCAAATATATACATTCTTGATCGGCAGCAATAACCCAATCGATAAATCATCTGCGAGGTAGTCACTTAGTTTTAGAGCCAAGATAAAACATCAATTGTAGTAAATATTTATCAGAACACTGTATCATAAGGCATATATATATCTGATGTATATCTGATCTGTTCATCTGTTCAATTAGTCACCTAGTTTTACAGCCAAGTTAATACTTCTACTACTTCATTTAGCTGCCTGTTGAATCTTATATACAGAATGATCAAGCAAGGGTATTCAAGCGTCGGCATGCCGATGTCAGCTGCATTTCTCTTTGTTGATTTTGTTATTATTGTTATTGTGTTTGGGTTGCTCACCAACTTCATGTCGACGCTGCTCGCAACGCTGCTGGTTGGCGAGGTGGGGGGCAGCGGCGTTGGCGGCGTCGCTGGCGGTGTTAGTTCCAGCACATTCTCCTCCTCCAGTTGCTGTTGTAATTGGAGTTGCAATTGTTGTTGTTGTTGTTGTTGTTCTGGTTGCTGTTGCTGCGTTTGTTCTTCTTCATCAGCAGTTGTTGCACTTTGCTTTTCCGCGTCGCGAAGCTTGCGCTGCATTGCCTGCAAGAGCGAACAAATAATTCGCATAACTAAATACATTATTGTTTCTCATAGCTACGCACACCAGTTCTGCACTCAGAAGCACTCAGTCGATTATCGCATTGGCTAATCATTGACAGGGTCATATAATTTTGTCGTGCAGTTTAGAACTCAGGAGAGAATACGCCTGTGACCCCATGAGGTATATAATTATATAGATAAGTCGACATACGCATGTCCGTCTGTCTCAACTTCGAATATATCTGTCACTACATGGAAAATCTTTCCATTTCCATTTGCAAAGCGGAATTCTAGATGCTCTTACATTTCTTATATTGAAAATGAGCACCTCTAAAAGTAAATTGCTATTTTAATAACAAAAAAAAAAAATATATATATATATATATAGTACATATCATTTAGTTGCCCTGCAATCATCACCATCAGTATCGAACTACTATATCATTTAGCTGCCAAATTAACAATTGATCGATTTTTTTGAAACGTATAATTCAACTTTTTGGCAAGAGTGTTTAATCTTTGGTGTGCCTTAGTCATTTTTGCTGGCCTGTTCTCTGTCTCTTCTCTGAGACGTATACAGAAAAAAGGGAAAGTCCCCGCAACCCCCGCATTTATCGTATTGGAGAAGCGAGCAAATATCAGCGGCTATTGGCCTTTGGAATTCTTCACCCTCGTCATCGCAATGCTTATCGTTCACTGCACAAAGTTACAGCTACATATACAACTGTATACATGTATATATATATATATACATATATATATATCTTAAATCTCATACATACATATCGAGACATATGAATCTATTGTTATTTGTGATTTCCTGAAGCTCAAGTTCCCTGAAAATTGTCGTATTTTAAATAAGACAGCCACAACACACACATATAGATATATATATATATACAGTGATCTACAAACATACTTTTCAATGTACACACACACACACACACATATATACATTTGTATATTTGTGCAAGCGTTAAGAGTGTTAAGAGTTTTGTGCTTTGTTGTGAATGAAATCTATGAATAATTCAAGGGCATATCGCATGTGTCATATGAACGCGCCGATTCTTTTTTTATTTTTCAGTTGAAGGGAGTTTCGCAATAGCTTTTGTTATCAGTTTTAAAAGAAATCAGAATGTCGCACAATAAATACATATATACATGAAATGGTTGAAAATAAACAGAGCCCTTCAGGACAGACACAAGACACTTGGAATACTCTACATACATACAAATACATTTACACATGTATGTGGTTATTTATGATGCTGCAACAAATCTAAGTAGGTTCGTGGGCAATTTAGATAAGGGCAAACAGTGACCAGCTGTATACGTACGCATTTTAATTAAATCAAATGCAAATGTGTGGCACGTGCCCAATTATAGCGGAGTTAAAGGATTCAAAAGGCGTTTCATAACATATTTCATAATAGGCATTACAAAAGGAAGAATGCTCTCCATTAGAAGATACCCTGAACTCAATTCACAAGTGTACACTGCTGTTGTGTAATTTGGTGAATATTTAAATACAATTATCTAAAAATTCTAATAGGAGATCTGGGTTATCTCAAGGTTTATAAGCTTTTTATTGGGTGTTGGTTTTTATATGTTTTTACTGTTACTTTTATTATTATTAAACATGAGTGTTTCACGATGTTAAATGTACAAACATGCACATACTTTTGATTTGGAGACACTTGCGGGTTTACGCCGAGTTTTTTCGGAGTCTGCTTTCTCTATTAGAATGATATAAATATTAATTTTGATTGGCAATTTATTCAAATCGATATTTGCGAATCGGTAAATTTATAAATAAATACGATAAATACCATATATTCCTATGTTGAGTTGGATAAGATGGAAAAGAGGACAGATAGATAAGGCTAAATCGAATATATAATATTTATATATGTATATATGTATAATATATACCTTATATAATGTTTATAAATATAATATCAACCTTATATAGTGTTTATAAATATAATATATATTTTGTGGGATTGGAGATGCTTCCTTCTGTCAACTACTGTTGCACTACTTTATTATATCACTTTTAATCATTTTCCGTTTACCATTTTCAGGCAGTTATAGACTCGAATGCATATATGAAATGCTGTTCCGTCAAAGCAGTTTCATTAATAATTAAGCCTAAATCGTTTCCCATGTTTAGTCTGCAGATTTGTATATAGGAATTCACATATAAAATAACACTTGACTTGCAGTTCATTGAAGAATCGAATTACAACACAGCCAAAAATGCATGTTTACAATTGAAGAACAGACTTGCTGCCAGTATTTATTGGCCAAGTTAATGCAATTCTAAATTGATAATCTTGTTGGTTTTCGTACATTTATTTTGAGATGCAGAATTATCTGGATTTCACTTGTTATGCACAATAGTTTTGTTTGTGTTTGTTTTGAGCCATAATCGCAAATTGAAGTTGTCGCCGGATGATTGTCTTGAATTAAGGGCAACAAGTGCCACAATTGTCGGAGCTGTCGTTTTTCGTGTTCGTTTTGCAATAATTGCTGCGAGAATCAATAAAATTAATGATTGCCTGCACAGATAAAGGAATGGAGTACACAACATGCCTCTGAATTGGTATTCACTTAATTTCAACTCATTTATATGAGCTCGCTAAATACCCTTTTCAACAAACTTCGATTCTAATGGGCTGACAATTTAAATTGAAGCTTTCCCCCCCCAACACAAAAATCAAATTGACTGCAACTACGGTCCCTAATTAGGGTAGTCCTTGGACAACAAAATTGATTGCAGGTAATTTGTCCAATCAGTGCCAAAAAAGAAAAGCTAACAAAAGCTCGACTGATTAATGACAGCCAATTTATTTTCAGTGCCCTTGAAGGTGGACTGTCCAAACCTTGGCCTTTCTATTGACTAAGGTCCAATGGCACTTTTTTAGCTAACTGAACAACTCAAGCATTGCCGACCTTGACCTCAATTAAATGTGCAATTCAAAACAAAATGCAAAAGAACAACAAAACAATGCCAAATAAAAGAACAATAACAGGCACTGCATATAAATGTACAAATTCATTTAATGTCTGCGCTCAAAACTCAAACGCACCGAAAACCCAACCCCAAATGACCACCCCAAAAACTTGAGCGTAGCAAACTTGGCTCACATGAAAATACAAATTACAGTGCTGCCAGACTGGCAGATGCCCTGTATCAAAAATTCAAAACTATACAAAAGTCAATTGAAATAAATAAATAAATTATTCAAATAATCGAAAAGATTATATATATATATATAAATATGTGTAAACGAATCTATGTTCTATGCTTGAGCTCATCAGCTCTTAAATACTCCAAGATTGACATTTATGGCAAGGACTCAGCAAAAAAAACCTAAACAGACCTAAAGTTGTGAAATGTTAGTAGAAATAGGGGAAGCAAAACGGAAGGGAGAGGGAACACCCTTAATACACAGCCATAATGGTTGCAGGGTATGCAAAATACATATATGTATTTATTTTTGCCCCTCGCTGAAAGTTCTTTCTGTGGTTTTTGACGTTGTCTGCCAGGTAGTGAAGAGATTGCTGATTGCTAAGGGTGGGGCCGTACATGGGTTCTGTTGCATGCCACGTTTACAATGTGTACATACAATATATGCATATATACATACATACTACATCTATTGGTAGTTGCCGCAAATGGTTTAGCAGCTGTTTGTTGTTTGTTTCTGCAGCAAAGGCGCGCAGTTTGTAGAGCGTGCCAAACAATGGCAGAGAAACACTCAGACAGAGAAACGATGACGTTCGCGATGTGCTCCTGGTTTCAGCGCCCCTGCTCCAAGGGATCCATTTGTTAAATATTGGGTGTGGTATGTATTGTGTGGCATAGCATGGCGCCATTTTAGGGGGCTTGACCGCTGCCCACTATTGATGGAAATGGGGGCTCTCTCTGCGTCATGGCGGCGTCTGTTTACTGAACACGCAATTGAAATAATTGATCCAGTTAACAAAATTGCATAAAAATTCAATAAAAAAGCACTCACAACAACAACAACAATATCAACAAACAACAGCAACAAACAACAGCAACAACAGCAACAACAACAACAACAGCAACAACTGTCTGCTCGAGTCTCGAGCGAATTGAAACCCGATCGCAGAACCATTTATCGAGTTAGGTTTCTATTTATAGGGTATTCTAATTTTCTCGTGAAGTTTGTAACGCATTGCAGGAGATGTCTCCGAACCTGTGTGTAAATTCTTGATTAGCCAAGTCGATAAGGTCATGCACTGCCTGCCTATTACCTCAAGATCTTGATCGAATTTGTCATCGGTATTTTTGCTGTCAGCGAGAGTTGTATCATATAGATGCTGTAGGAACAATCGCTCGAAAGATGAGTTCTTATCATATACGAACGAAACATACCAACCCAAATATAGCATTACATTATTATCGATATCAGAGTACTATATAATATGTGAACAATTTGTCGAAAGCGGTGTTCGTTTTCCTTAACAAGTCCTAGCCAAACTCTCAAATTATGCATGTAATTCTGCTCCTAATCGTATCGTATCACCATATCTCATAGCTTTCATAGCAAATTTAGATATCGACAGGTTCCGCAGGGAATATAATCTTCGGCTTGCCTTGGCAGTAGTTGTTTTTATTGTGTTTATGCATATGCTCTCTCTAATGGAAAGGGGTCGAAACTTGTTAGAACTGTGTAGGGCAGCGTAGGGCAGGGCATTGATTTGTGGAGGGGGAGACAGAAAATTGCAAATGTTGAAGTGGTTGTAAATTACCCAAGTGTTGGGCAACAGTGGAAACATAAATGGACCAACAAATACACTTGCGAATGTAATATGATTTTAGAGACCAACAAAATCGGTTCAGTTATGGCTCTGTGTACATTTTCCACGCAATGCGATTTTTTATGTTCACATTTTTACGTCTTTTTGTCACGTCAAGTGACAATTTTATAAACTCCACTGCAAAGGGTATATAAAAGTGCCATGGAAAAATGTGGAGATGACCTCGTTTCGCTGCAAATAGAACACAATTAATAATGTGACATTCGAGGACATGGGAAAGTGCGCTAGCTGACGCCAAAGGACAATTCAGAATCGAAAGCCACTTAGCACTATAATCACTCATTGGATTGGATTGTGTAACACTTTGGATTGAAAGTGTTTGTTGATAAGAGACATCCGCAGCGCACCACGCGGCGATTTCAATAACATGCATGGCATGCAGGGTGAGGGTGTGGATGGGGGAGACGGAGTCCAAGGTGGACTCAACAGCCGAGCAGCTGCGTCATCGTTTTGCGATAGGGAGTCGAGTTTATTGTTAACAATAGCTGGAGAGGAGGTATCTTCAATGCATACAGACAGACACTGGGAGAACAGTTTGAATTGAAAATTAGAATAAGTAAAGCACTTGGCGATTTCAGGGCAATTCTTTTTTTCGAGTGTACATGCTCAATTAAAAATGATTGTTTATTGCATTTGTCACTACCAGCGGCACATAGATATACATAAAAAAAAAACATACATATGCATTCATGTGTACATGCGGGTAACGCAATCAATTCCTTTGATGATGACCAGTTTATGGAAGGCAGCTGGCGCTGGCGCTGGCTGTGGCACTGGCTCCAATTTCTTATGTGCCCCACACAAATTAATCAACAGACATTTCTTTCTCCAGTGCAGAGCCAATTGGCTAATTATCAGATGGGTAAAACGTCACACACGCCCTCACCCTCCCTTCACCCGAATTCCACCCATTCAATCAGACCTCTAATTAGAACGCGTTCGCTAAGCGGAATGCGTGACTATAAATGTGGGTGGGGTTGCGGGGGTTCGGGGGTGGTGTGTGTGGTAGGTGTGGGTGTTTTAGCCTTAGTTTCTCATTCCGTTTTTATATGCGAGTGCAAATAAAAGATTCATGGTAATGCCATTAATACCTCTTTTAATACCATTATAAAACATTGGCCCACAAAAAAGAAAACATCGCGGCTCTAAAACGGTGTCAAACTGTCGACCATTTGCAGTGAATAATTGAAGTTTAGGTTGATTACACATTGGGTTCGTTATTTTAATGTGAAAACGCTCGCTGTTTGCATCAGCTCAATTTGGGGCTTAACTAATATGTGTGGAATGTGCTTGGGTATGATTTTATTAACGACTGAACTCAGGGTACAACCGTATTGTGGCATAGAAAGACACACAATGCGGCTGCAACTCAGAAACGAAGTAAGATTGGGAGCTGGGCAGAGGCACCAGTACTCCCGCAAGCCAGAAGTCTTTTAGATGGCTATAATCAAAAACGATTTAAGCAAGTAATACCCATGGGGAAGAACAGGCTCAGGCTACGCAGCGATCTATTGACAGGACACTGTAGGCTGAGAAGTCACCTAACCAAATTAGTGTAGGTCAATGCACATCCTAGCAGAATACGTCGCCTTAATTAGGAAAACATGTCATAAAGCCCAAGGACATAGAAACCCTCAAACCAACAAAGATTCTAGCATTCGTGTAGGAGCTGGGGTTGATGGAAGAGCTGTAGGCTCAGAAGGGGGCACAATAGACCTTATAGGTCGCAGTGCTGGTTCCCCAATTACAATAATAATACACAGGGTATATCAGATATAAAATGGATTTATGCTTTCAGAATACCAAAGTGGTCGATTTCTATTCTGAGTCTAAGTCTGACTAAATCAAGTAAATGTATTCTTCAAATAATATTGAGATCGGCAAAATATATAAGGCTTTGAATAGGTTTTATCAATACAGAGCTTTAGCTAAATAAACCAGTTTTCATTAGGCAAACTCTTGAGTTTATCGGCTAAAGGGCACCTGTCAACGTTTTGTGCCATTTTCTTTGGACACGACATGCGTGGCGCTTATTTGTATGCTACATAAACAAAATGGGGGAAAATAATGCCATAAAAAATTATATGTTCACATGATAATCGCAGGCCAACCGAAGCGCAAAAAGGCCACAAAACATGCAAGAGTCCGAGCCACTCAATAACTCAATAGCAGACAAACTGATACCCTATGCAAAATGACAGAGTATGATATGCAACATGTCTTTTTGATACCCCAAATAGAGTATTATATGTCGTATGCATCACTTTTTGAGTGCAATCTGCACAATTGCTCACCAATTAAGTCGAACGGACTATGTGCTTTCCTTAATTATAGGGTATGCACAAGCTACTCATGCCAAGACTGAAGCCAACGTGCCCATAAAGTAAGGTGCATATTATTAATTCCTAAGACTTTGAGACACGTGTACACAAACGACTGTCCCATTACGCGAGCATACACTCGGAAAAATCGATAGCACAGAATTATGTACATTACGAAATTCACATTCAATATTTTGTATTTTGCCAAACGATTTGGTAAGTGTACGCGCCATCGATCCAAAGCCAACCAAGGATACCGCAGCGCTTACACTGGCCAGAGATAATACCCAAAGTATTCCTGATGCAATCGATATCAGTCGCGGCGTTACTAACTTATTTGTGCACGTGAATGGAGCAACTTAAACTATAAGACAAAAAACTAATAATAATAATAATTTCGTCAGTCAGTCAGGCGGCAATTTGATTAGACTACTTATAAAGATCAAGACGGTAAATCACCTGATCGATCAGGTGTAGGTGTTTCGGTTATGGAATGCCCAAAAAAATATTGCAAATGGCTATCAATAAAGCAAAAAAAAAGGCAAAACCTGCTAAATAAGTGTTTAGGCAAACATGTTAATTATTTAATAAGTGCAACTGATAAAAAATTAATTATTTGTTTTGGGTTTTTTATTTAAATGAATGTTTTCACAATGATTAGCATGCACATTAAACGATAAGTTCGAAAACCTTGAGAAACAGCCAAAAAAAAGTGAGGAAAACAATACCATGTAAAGCAGGCTTAATTATCGCCTTCCTTATCTATAAGAAGACCATCAAAAATATATCTTTCACAAGTAGGGCGTGTCGAGGGAACTATTAGTTCGTAATATCAGAAGATTTATACCACAAACTACAGCTCAAAACTTGTTATCCCAAAAATATCATCTCACTACAGGAAGGAACGACCAAGAAACCAAAATGACGAAAGAAATGCCTTGTGGAGCCACTATAAATATCCTCCTCATTATCAAAATCAAGATAATCAAAAATAACATTTAAATTTTGGTTTGTCATTCTTATTTTTAACTTTTCAAAAAGTGAAGCATATCGAGGGAAGTATCAGTTCATTTAAGGCTGATCCGAGATATGTTACTTAATACAGTTGCAAAACTCGTTATCACAATTAATCGTGTATATATCGTTGAACCACAAAAAAAAAGAAAAGAAAAGAAAAAGAACAGATTTATTTTCGTTGACGATTAGCCGGGGAACAGACATTGTAAATTGTATTAAATTGATAAGATAACATTAGACATATATGATGGGGGTGCGGGTATCAAAAGTGCTTTCGCTTTTGGACGGAACACATTCCAATTCGTATGGAAGTCGCGCATTATATTGGCTATCATACTGCGATTTCCACACTTTAGTTTTGTTTTTTACCTTTCAGGTTTTCAGGTTTGCCAAATGATTTATGAGTTCCAATCGAATCGAATTGTTGCGATAGGTTTTTATGACAGGTGCTCTAAATTTACCAATTTGCAGGTCTTTAAATCAACATTAAAACCTCCTTAAGCCCAAAACCAGAGAACACCGTTCACCGCAGTTGGCCTTATCTACATAGCTGTTTTCAATAGCCGACAAGCATCGACCAAAAAAAAATCGAAGTTATTTGATTAGCCACACAGAAAACGGTAACTGATAACATTCAGAAGTGGGTGAGTAACAGATGCACTATATCGGATTGAATTGGGTATTGGATCAGAGATAGAGTAGTTTGCTCAAAGTTCGAGTTAATGATCTGAGCCATGCAGCAGAACGGAAATTTACTTCAAGTGGTTCAAATAACGTCATTGTTTCCCATGTTTACTTCATTTACGTCAGATTACGCATTTGAAGAACGATCGCGGTCGTGATTTGCGATATCGTACAAAAATAATCAATATAATTGGAGAATTTGAGAATACAATGAAAGATTAAGTTAATGTTGTGAAATTCGGCAGTTAATTAATTGCAGATAACGAAATATGCAAACAACTATGAACAATATGAATAAAATAAATAATGAGCTCTGTTTGCTATTACTATTCTTTATATGCATACTCGGCCCACTGTGCGTGTGTCAGCCTAATCGAAGCATAGATAATTTGCCCGGCCTGTTTACTTTCACGGTTTATAGATAATAGCAACGTCAACGCTTACAGGCAAATGCGCCCCCAGACCTACCCCGCATTGATAAAAGAAACCAAAACGAGTATACGGGAATACAAGTGCTCCGACGTAAAAAAGAGTGCTATTAATCGTAATTGTCTAGAAGTGTTTTCTTTTTCTTTTACTCTTCTTTTTGTTTTTGTGTGTTTGGTGTGGCCTGGCTGGGACACAGTATGACAATCGTGTGTCTACCGTATGTGTTCCATTATTTGTGCTGTCGATTTGGCTCTGATATCGATATTCGGTTAGGAGGTTTAAGCGATAATTCAACTTGTGCTGTGTGTGTGTATAAAAATAGCAAATGGTTTGAAATGACGATAATTCGACATGATAATATTGGAAATATTTTACATAGGCGCCCGTATGTAAGTGCGCACAGCATATTGCTCATTTAGAAGTCGCAACAATGCTGGAAATAAAATACCCTTATACTTTCGCCTAGCTTCAATTCTTGTACATTCTCTATAAATATGATTAAAGTGTCCCACATACTTGACTGCATTTTTCCACATTCAAAATCCACTTTTTTTTTTTGGCACACGAGAACTTGAAGCGCATTAAATTTATTCTCGAAATTTGTGTTCACAAATAAATTCGTAAAACAAGCGTAAAGATTTTACAACCAGCGGACATGCATATAGATATTCTTCTATATATACGAGTATATACATCATTTACGTCTATATATCTATTTATGCATGTCCAATTTTGGCTCGAATGTGCTGTCAAGGTCGCAATTATCCAAAATTATGAACTAGTCTAAAAACGAACATATTTGCGTATCCCGCATTGTAAATGCAGAGCTAGCACAGCTTAGGAGCAATTAAAATGTTAATTTTTGTACATGGCCCTTTTGTGTCTTAATTGGAAAACTGTAGCTAAACTCCAATTTGGAATTAGGGCAAACAATTCATTTTAAAAGGAAAACAATTTTTGCATTGATAATTTTTAAGTATATGTTATTATCTGACATGAATGGAGATTTTAATTACATTTAAATGGAAGCTTAATTTGTCTTTAGCGACGAAAAGTAATTGGAAAATAAAAAGAAAAACGATTCCAATTTAAAGCAAAACTTCCAAGTCGAAAGGCCTTTTGGCCAAGCATCTGCTGTTTTTATTTTGTTGGCGCATAAATTATGATGTGTTTGCTTTGCAAAATAAAAGTTTGCTTTTGTTTCTGTTGTCATGTGCATCAAATATATGTATTTGTATATATATATATATATATATATACGTATATTGTATATGTATGTGTATACATTTTTCCACAAAAAAATTTGTCAAAAATCCAAACAAGTGGAAAAGCGAAAAGCTGCGTCGCATTGAGAAGCACAAGTAAAAATAGCGATCAACTTTTCGTGGGCTGATGAACTGTCTACCCGATGCCTCCGTTTAGGCCACCCCAACTGGTGCAGCGGTAGCGATAAACAGGCAGCCAAGGGGCTATATATGAGTAACGAGAAGATCTCGAATGTTAACAAAAGCTCGACTACGATATACGCTGTATGGCAGACAGATTCTTCTTATAGCCTGATTCCATTATGCCCAACAAATCTTCAGGGCGAACTTCTAACATTCGCAACATGCTTAACGAATGTTGAATGAACACAATGTTTCCGCTTGAGATTAGAGAATGTTGGAAATGTTGATAGTGACTAGGCAATTAGGCAATTCGTTTTTTACTACCTTATTCAAGAAGCTAATAAAAAACAATCAATAGATTCCATTTGAATGTAAAATATAAGTTGCTCAACAACTATTTTGCTTGATTGCAACTATTTTGCTTGACTGCAACTATTTGCTATCTACTTTCCAATAACAACTTGTGGCTCAACGTTGCAAGGTCACTGGTCGAGCATACCATGAGTGCTGCATGGAAACGGGGTATTTAAGAAAACAAATAAAAATGCGACACAGTTTTTAGTATTTTGTGGCATTGCCAATGTGGCCGCAAATGCGCCGTTATTTTGAAGGTCGTATCCGGGCCACTGTTGTTGTCGGGGCTTATTTACAAAGGGCCTAGCAACAACAACATCAGCAACAATTAACGGAAACCCCTTTTTTGCATTACGGAATCGCATGAAAAACAATGGCAAACAACGACAACATCAGCAAAATGCCAAAAGCCAAGTGTAAAGGGAGGGGTATGGCCAATGAGGGTGGTGGGGGTAGGTTGGGATGGACAGGTCAAAGAATCAACGTTTAACTTACCACGCGCCGCGTCTCATAGCGGTGCGGTGTGGTGAGTAGTCCCACCGAGTCCAAGGGTGTCGCTGCGTATGTGTGTGGGTGTTTGTATGGGTGGGTGTGTGGATGTGTGTGTGGAGAGACAATCGTTGAGTCAACATGCAGCAATTCAAATGCATCCATCGAGTGCAGTAGTCGCGGACTGCGCTGCTCATCCGTCGACGGTGGCGGCGAGGGTGGCAATGGATTTTGCATAACATAAACGTAGTCAATTTCAGCTGGACTCGCTGCTGCTGATGCTGCTGTTGCTGTCATTCCCGTGTTGCTGTTGTAGTTGTTGCTTGTGGTCTGCACAATGTTAACCAAATCCAGAGCCATGTCCATTTCCATGTCCCAAATAGGTGTTGTATTCTCATTCTCATTTACATTCTCATTCCAATTGCAAGTGGATTTTTTCAAGCGTTTATTTGTTGTGGTCAAAGGGGGTGTTGCTGCTGCTCCCGTTGTGCTCGTGTCCATATTCATTATCATTAGATTTAAATCGGTTTGTGTTGTTTGCTCGATTTTCTCGTCGCTGGCAGAAGCAGCGGCGGCATTTTCATAGCGCCTTCGCATATCCTGCATGTGCTGCGTCCGTATGTGGTCAATGAAGACGGACAGTTGCAGACAAATTGCCGGACAGAATGCACAATTGAACCCAAAGCATTGGACATCGGGGGAGGTTGTAATCTCACCGCACTTGTGAAAATATGCATAGTCCTCGAGCTGCCAGTGAAGAGGAGTTTCAGTTTCAATTGCCACCGGCTGCAGCGATAATACTGAGTTTGCTATTTCCGCGGCCATTTCAACCAAAACATGTATTAAATAAACACACTCACTCCTTGTAAATTAGGAACAAACACTCACACTTGGACTACACGGCAAGCCGACTAATCGCTAGGTTCCTTATGTACTTATTTATTAAATATTTTGTTGTTGTGTCGGCAACAAGAACACCAAACGAACTAAACAATCGAAACGGACGCAGACGAAGCGAGCAAGCGATCAAGCGTAAAAAGTGCGTTACGGACCCCCTTTGATGAGTATGCGTTGCAAACAGCCGGCAAACGAAAACTGTTGTTGTTTTCCAATGTTCTCTTGCTTATAAGAATGCCGAAATCATTTAGCATACACTTCCAAGGTAGCGCAGTGCGCAACTCTCTCATACGACACTCTCTGAGAGCGTAAGCTGCGAGAGAGGCTGTGACGTCACACAATTTTTTGGTTCAACAGCAAAGCATGCTTTCTTATATTTATGTAAACAAATAATAAATAAAGTATTCTTATCTATTGTTCTCTGCAGACAGTTGTAATTGTGTAGTCCTGAAATATTTTTATAAACACAGTTGATTTGGTTTACAACTGTGCATATAAAAGTATTAACAGGTGCCGCACTAATTTGAAAGCTGGGGCTGCCAACTTGTTGCTGACAACGCGCCCTTATTTGTTTGACGGCGTACCAGTTTCTGCTTAAGGCCCAGTACGCTGATCGATAAGATTCGATTGCAAGCGAAAACTTCATATAAATTGAGCAAAGCTTTTAATTTGTACAGTAACAACAATAACTATAACATTAAATTATATTACCATGCAATAAAATGTCATTTAAATTCGAATTTAATTTGTAGTTTAATTAACGAATCTCCAACAAAATCTCTTGTAATTTAGATTTTTCGACTCATTTCCGTGGAATTCTTTGGATTCTTAGATGACCCTATAATCCTTGAATGCATTGTAATCGAGCCTTGTTATCCGCCACCTGTCTGTTCCTAAAAGTATTCCGCAATTTAATTTTGATTCAGAGCAATTTTCCCTAATGCAGCAACATAATTTGTGCTGAATGACAAAAGAATTTTAAATAAGGCCATTAGATTTGAAAACGGAAATCTTTGCAGCTTTTATCAATTGAAGCAAGCGTTAATATATTTTATATAATAAAATATTTTATTAATTGGCAATTAATTAATAATTAGAACAAAGTGTAATGGGAAAATTGTAACAAAATTATTTCGAAACCCATAAGAATGTTTTACTTATGTGCAATATAGGGGTCCTTTTATGTATTTTTTTTAATGTTATTTTTCTTGTAAAATAATGTACTTTACTTTTCATATATTAATTTGTGATTTTTGTATTAATAATACGTTGGTACAAAATATGTATGTTATCCTAATTTATGATTTCCTCATCGTCAAGTTCGTCTTTGATCTCGGCTGCCACGGGGGCAACGGTGCCACCAATAGCATCCGGCAAAATGCACTCCTCCGGCTGCGAAAGCAATTGATTGACAATGAAAACATTACGATTCGAGGAATTTGTAGCTGCCGATGCAGATGCAATCGTTCCGAGTATGGGGACACCGTTGACAACGCCAACGGGAGTCGCTTTATCTGCCGAAATTATTGCTGCTGCCTTTTGGAGCAGACCTTTGGAGTTGCGTATTGGATAAACGGGTATGAAGTTGCCCGAACCCGCTCGCTGCGAAGAAAGAGCAACAGTTGATTGTGCCACCGAATTAACCACAGCAATCTGCAAACAGGGACAATAATTAGAATATGGAGATAGATTTGCATATTTGATGTTTTACCTTGCTGCTGGCACTGGGCGCCATAAGGATGCGTGTGCGTTGCAGCTGCTGCTGTGCAGTGACTGTTGCAATTGGTGTTCCCGCTGGCAACGAGGAGCTCCTCGCGCTGCTGTTGCTGCTCCTGCTGCTGCTGCTCCCTGCTGCTGTACACAATGGTGATGATTGATTCGCTCTGTACTGGTAGCCAATAATGTTTCCCTGCTTATCGTAAACGGGTCGCCGAGGCTCATGCGTTGATGATGATGATGTCGGACGCATAATCGCTGGCGTTGCAAGATTTCGACTTAATGATCTGCTGCTGGATACAGCTGTGGATGCGGATGAAGTCGTGGATGTCGCTGGTGCTGGCGTAACAATGGAGCGCAACTGGGGCCTGGGTGTAATATTGGTGACTACATTCAAATAGTATACATACTTCTGCAGCAGCTTGGTGCCCACATCCATATCATTGGGTAACAACGTGCTCGTGTTTACGATCATCTCGATAACCTGTTGTCGCTCCGATACATTCATTACGACCGCTCGCCTGGAGAGGTTCTGGAGCACCTCATCAAAGAGCTGCACGCGTTTCTGCAGCTCCACGCGCTGCTTATCCGAGGGACAAATGGGTGGCAGCTGCAGCAGGCTGGGCATCAGGTCTCTGGTCACAGTTGGTGAATTGATCACCGGTGGCGCTTTTGCAGGAGGAGCAGAAGCAGCAGGCGCAGGAGGAGCAGCAGCAGAAGGAGCAGGAGTAGCAACATTTCGCGGATGCTTTTTCTTTGTGAGGATTGCGTCAGTCGCCAGCTGCTTTGCTAAGCGATCAAGATTATTTGCACCGTGTAGTTGTGGAGCAGCTACAGCGGCCAGTGGAGCAAGCACTGCTGCTGGTGTCGGTGGTGTCGCCATCATTGTCATCGTCACCGTTTGCAATACTTTGGGCAGACCATCTTTGCCCTCCAGCTGCTGCAAATGGGCTAGCACCTTTTGCGGTATATTCTTGTCCTGCTTCGAGATGATCTTGGCCGTGATGGCCATGCACTGTGGCAGCTCCAGCACCGGCACCTCGACCTTCTCATGCATCCGAGTCGGATCAATGGCCCGGATTGGCCCATCCAGATTGTGGCAGCAGTAATCGAGAGGCACATGACCAAATGAGCCCTGCGAGCGCTTCGGATACAAATAAGTAAACATTTTCGTTGTGCCAAATATGAGTGTATCGCTAACGCCGCCGCTGCTGCCGGATTGAATTGCTGAATTGCTGCTGCGGGTGGTGGTGCTCGTGATGGTGGTATTTATAGTGGTGCTGGTGGTATTGCTTACGGCATTGGTTGGCTGTAAGCAATTGTCCGCCATTGTCGTTGTGCTCGAAATAAGTAGAGCTTTTTCTGCTCTTGTTCTGCTTGCAACAAGAGGCACATCAACATCCATTTGCTCCGGCTGCGGCTCATCCACATCTTGCTCAGACTTGACTTCCAGCGATGGCAGCGGCACCGGCAACGGCACAGACTTAATCGCTGCAATAAAAGACGCGACATTTGGGATTGTCATCGCTGCTGGGTCAAATTCGGCTTGGTCAGTTTGTAGTGGTTGCTCCACAACTTGCTGCTGCTGAGCCTTTTGCCAGTTTTTTAAAATGTTGCGATTCAGACGCACGCGCAACTTGCGCAGCTTTGGCGGCAGCAGTTGTGGCGCCAGTTGCAACTGATTTGTGGTTGGATGTTTTGCTGGTGGTAAGCGTTGTTGCGTTGATGTTTCTGTTGTTGTCGCTGCAGCTGCTGCTACTGGTGGTGATATTTCGGGCAGCACCACAGTGGCAGCTGTGATGAGCACGGGAAACGCAATGCTTGTTGTTTCTGGCTTGTCGGCGGGCGTCTCTTTCAGATGTTTAACCCTTGCCGAATCCACATTGAACTTAGCTGGCCTTTTGCGTTTGCGCGACGGAAGTTGTTTTGCTTGTTGTTGCTCAGGCAACTGAACAGCAGCTGCAGCTGCAGCGGGAGCAGGTGAAGCAGCTAGAGTGGAAGCTGGTGTGGGAGCTGGAGCAGCAGTGGGAGCTGGAGCAGCAGTGGGAGCTGGAGCAGCAGTGGGAGCTGGAGAAGCTGATGCAGGAGCAAGAGCAGGAGCAACAGTTTCAGCCTTTTCCTTTGCCTGGTGCATTTTTAGCAGTTTGCGTGCTTGGCGCTGCGGCTTTGGTTGCTGCTGCATTGCCATTTGTGGCAATGTCAATTGTTGCTGCTGCTCATTAGAAACACTTTGTTGTTGTTGTTCTTGTGTGGGCGTGGGTGTGCCTCCTGTGGAGCGTGTGTGACTGCCGCCCCGTTTAACAGGAGACGTTGCCAAAGCCGGTTTCGCAATGCGAGTAGCTCGCTTTGTGTCGCGTGAGAATGAGGAATCTGGTGTATCATTTGAAGGATTTGCTTGAGTAACAACAATTGACTCCGCAACTGTTGCTGCTGCTGCAGATTGCAACGTTTCATTTGACTTGAGTTTGCCCAGCGCCTTGTTGGCCACTTTTCGCACTTCGTGCTTCTTGTTGGAACTCGCTGCAGCTGCATCGATTGATTGATTGATATTGTTGCTAGTTTTGACTGTGGTTGCAGTTGCATTTGCTGCTTCCAACAGATTTGCTGGCATTGATTTTCTGGTGGCCAACGAGGGGCTTATAGCTGCTGCCTCTGCTTTAGCAATCAACTTTTTGCTAGTCTCCTTCTTTGGCAGCGACTTCTTAGCTGGTTGAGCAGTTGAACCCGAACTTGCAGCTTTGTCTGTTATTTTGGTTACGGGTGGAGATTTACGTGGCTTTGCTTTGCTGCCGTCGGCTGGCTTGTCTGCTGCTGCTGGCAAGGATTTGGCGACTGGTCTTATTGTTGCTACTGCTGCAGCTGCTGAGGATGCCTCCGTCTTTTTGGAGCTTGCCGCCTTTACGGAAATTAACCGCTTAACATTTTCTGCTTGGGTTAATTTCTTTTTGGGCTGTGGCAAAACTGCATCGGGCACCAAAGAGACGGAGATGTTAATGCCACTGCCAACTGTTGATGATTCCACTTTCTTGAAGGGTTCCACCGTTGGCTTTGTTATGGACGTTGTCGTTATAATTACCGAATTGTCCACTGCCAGTGGCCGGTCGGGGCTTAGCAATGTGGAAATACTGCTTTTCACCGTCGATGCTTTTGGCAATCCAGATTTTCTGCCCAACACAGTCAGCACCTTTGACATCGGTGATGGTTGTTTCTTGGACGTGGCGAGCATCGCTTTAAGCGTTGTGGTTGGCTCTTTGGTCGTCTCCTTGTTGTCCTTGCTGTCATCATAAAACACAATTGTGTCCTCGAGCTTCCGATGCTTTGCCGATGGCTGCACATCTATTTGTATGGGTTTGACCTTACGTCGCTGCACTAGAAGAAGATTCTTTTATATAATTTTGAAACTTGAATGCGTAATTTCATGCTCTACTTACCAGCCTTCCCGGTGGACAACTCCCTTTTGGGCGGTACTGGTGGTGCCATTGTGTTACTCCTCCGGGCATTGCCTTCTTTCGCCGGCTGCTTGCTTTTGCCTGCCTCTGAATAAAAGAAAGAGCCGATTAGGAGAAACAAAGGGAGTTAGATAACGTGTTGCATTTTCAAAATGCACTTGTGTAAATTTAATACTAATTAGTAATAGCTATTAACCATCTGGCTGGGTGGCATCCACATCCGCTTCCGCTTTGGAAATCACGGAATTGACGCAACCCACAACGGTGCTGACGCCATCGACACTTCTCACTTCGACACCTGTTGTTTCTGTGGGATTAAGTTGAGTAGTAATATTATCCGTAACCGGCTGTTCACTGCCAGCACCTTGATCCGGATTTGGGCCTGTTTCAATTAGTTGTTGATCTTTGATTGCAGAATCCTTCTCATCAATTAATTGTTGATCGATGCTAACAACAGATTCCTTCGTCTCCTTTGGCTGTTGATCTCGTTCGGGAGAGTCTTCTTTCTCAACTGGTTGCGGTTGTTCCTTATCCTGAGTTTGAATCAGTTTTGCTTGCTGCTCTTTCGTCCCCACATCATTTGGCTGTTCATCTTTGTGTTCATCAGAAGTTTCCTCGACCGGTTCTTGTTCCTTACTCTCTACATTAATCTGCTGAACATTCATCTCAGCAGTTTCCTCCGTCTCCGCTTGCTGTTTTTCTTCTTTCTCTGTCTTGTTTTGAGGTAGATCCTTTTCAGCATCTTCCTCCAGTGGCTTTTGTTTTTCTATTGCAGTTTCGTTTTCATCTTTGCTTAACTGTTGTTGATCCACTATAGTCTGTTTTAGTTGAGATTCAAGCGGAGATTGGTCTGTAGATTTTTCCGTCGACTCACGTGGATCAATATTCTCCGAGGATTCGTCTTTCCAAGCAGGTGTTCCTGAATCTATTGGGTTCCCTATAACTTTATTATTAGCAGCAGTGGGTTGGTCTTGATGAATAAATTGAACTTCTTCTGCTGGCGTATCTTGTCTGATGTCCTCCAACTCACGCTGAGCAGGAGCATTCTCAACTTCGTTTTCGAACTTGTGGCACAGAGTAGTTTCAGATTCTACTCTCTTGAGCAACACTCGCAGCTTGCGGCAGGAACCATTTGAGGAACAGGTACTTTGCGTGCCTCGATCAAGATTGAGTTGCATTTCATCTGAACCTGAAATGACTTGATTCTTCGCTACCTGGCTGCGACGAGATTTCTTTTTAGTTAAAACTTTGGCCTTTGCTCTTTTTGATGGCTGCTTTCGTGTAGTATTTTTGGCCAAAGTTGCAGACGTCGATGCTTTGGAGCTGCGCAAGTGCCTCTCACTTAAGGATTCTATTTCACTTATAGAATTTTCCGCCTCACCGTGCTCAACTGTTGATTGTTGATGCGTTTCGTCATTATTATTATTAAACAATTCTTTCGAGTTTGCAAACGAATCACTGCACTCCTCCGGTGTCTTATCGGAGATGCAAGGACTATTGCGATTTTGCGTTGGTTTCTTGGCTAACGTAAGATTATCCTTAAACAAGCTTTTACCTCTGCGACTTTCCCGTCCTGACGAGAGTATTGGGCTCTCTGCCATGGCTGAGGCTGATCGTAACGCTTTTCTCGAAATTGCACTCTTTCTTGTTCGACTTTTCTTTGATGTTGCCACAACATTCAAATGATTATCTTCACTTTGGTTTTCCTTCGCTTGGTTTGTCGTGCTTTCTTCTGCTGCTGTCGATTGTGAAAAGCTTTTGTCCTGGCTATGATCCTTGGTTCTGTCTGCAACTTCCCCGATTGGTTTGCTTAAGATTGTCTTTTCACCTGCTTCGAAAGTTTTCAAGCATGTGTCTGGTTTGGCGCACTTCCCAGAGCTACTATCGATATGGCATTGAGCTACACTGCTTTCCGCGAGGCACCCTTCAACAACAATATTATCAAATCGGCTCTGCTGCTGCAAGGATGCTTCGTCTCCGCATAGATCACTTAAAGTGTCCTGTTGCTCAGATGCTGCTGCAGTCGATTTAAGTTCACTTTCTGCTTTCCCTGTGTCTTTAGTATCCGATTCTCTTGAATCTATTAAAATATCTTTAAGTTCTGATGTCACTGGCTCTTCCGTTGCTGGCTCTTCAACTGCACTGACAACAGCTGAGTTTTCATTGCCAGGCAAAAGCACGTTGGATTTCTCCGTTTGATTTGCGGAACTTGAAGCATTCGGTGAAGGTAATTTATTTTTCCTAGGTCTGCCACGTTTGCGCTTGATTGGTTCTGGGTTATGGGAGACTACGGGAGATTCCGTATTCAACGAAGGTTCCTTATTGGGTGATTCCTTATCCTTTTCCTTTGCCGTTGTTGTTGATGTTGTTTCTGCTGATGTGATTTTCGTTGGCGACAGCGGATTGCATTTGCTCTGTTCCTCTGTGGTGGCGGCTCTGCTTTTTGACTGCCTCCCACAGCGACGTTTCGCAAATACTTCATCGCTCTTGGCCCGACGCATTGGCGCAATCTCATCCATTTTCTCATTGGAGTAGGTCAGCTTGCGCACGTGATTCGCGTAGAGAGATGAGTTGGCCAACAGTTTGGAGGGCGAAATACTACGCTGCTTAGAGCCGGAACGCTTCTTGAATTCAATGGAGCGCTCAGCATCAATCTTAATGATTTCCGCGGCCAAATTTTGGCTAACACGCTCCAATGATTCATACGTAAGATTATTATAATCGACATGATCGGCTCGAGGCATTTTATTCGGGTCTCTGCCGCTGGAGAGGAGGCCATCACGTTGAGGCTCCTCGACTGCAAAGATTAAAGACGAATTAAGTGATAAATGTGAAATGTGTACGCCAGAAAGTTTAAATGGAATTTGAACAAACTTACCCACTGGCAGCGCCTGATCAACGACATCATTATTATTATTCACTGTTGCCTTTGGCTGTTGAGTTGTTGCCGATGCTGAGGATAGGTTTTCATTAGAACGCGATTTTCGAGCATTGCTATTGCGAGTGTATTTGTGTTTAGAGGGTGGCGATTCGGCACCACTTAGATTATTTATGTACAACTGCACACGCTCGGTGGCGGCGGACGGCGTTTGCAGCTGTTGCAGGTTCTGCAAGCTCTCGTCATCGGAGACAACAGGTGTCACAGTGTCTACACGGTTTGTTTGACGCACATTATAAATATTATCAGAGGGTTGGCAGTATCAACTAGTCGCTCAATAATGACTTACCCGCCAATGAAGTCGCCGCGTTGCTATCCGTTGATATATCAATTATCTGCTTGGGTACCACGACATCCTCGTCCTCGGAATCGCCATAGCCATAGAAATCAGATTCGTATTCATAAGACAAGTCGCTGTCGCTGCTGGACGAATCCTTCAAATCTGCAGAGGTGAAAAACAGATAGATGCAATTTAAATTTAAATTAATGTACATTTTAAGGTACTTAGTTTTTAATTAAAAAGTAAATTTCAAATTTATATTTACAAACTCTTATTAGAAGTTAGTTAATGTTAGAAATCAACTAATTGAATCTAATCAAAGTAATGCTGGTTTCAACATAACTATACTTTTACTACAAATATAGTTCAATAGTAAATATATATAACATAATAATTAAAATAATAAAAAACAAATTTAAATTAAACTTAAAATTTAGTGTACATATACATGTAGTTAAAACTTACGGAGTGGATCCTCTTTGGGCTCATGCTTGGGCGGCTTGAGATCCGGTTTCTGAGCCTTTATAATGGTTATTGCTTTCTTGCGATTGGCCAGCAGATGCGCATTGGAGGAGGGACTGCTGAGAGTATCACTCTTGCTGTTTGGCTTCATCGACGCAACACTTAGATTTGATTTGTTTGCCTGCGGCCGACTTTCAGCACTTTTCGACTTAGCAACGACACTGCCGCCTCTTCCTCGCTGCAGAGAGTTGGGTGTCCTTGCCAGCAACTTGTGTGTGGCGCCCATCAGCGCATTCTCTATAGGAACATAAATACATATTAAGAGATTGACTCAATCAGTATTTCTGTTTAAATATATACCCAGATCATCTATTGAATCGTATGATTCTAGGCGATCTCGTCCTTTGTTCCCTTTGCGATTGAACAATGTGTCCATAGCATCGTTCGATTCGCTCGATGATGAACTTCTTCCCTTGGCATGTGATCCGCCTGATAAAATACAAATGCACAAGATATATGCAAAGAAAATTAGCATTTGCATTTGTAATTCGACATACTTTCGGTGAGCATCTCGTCTTCCAGAAGCTTGCCATCGAATAGTTCTTGAAAAAAATCCGGATCAATGGATGAGGAACTATTTGAATCGGATGAGATGCGTCTCCGCAGTGGAAGGGGCATTTGAATTGAGAACGCCCCACCTTCCGCGCTTCTGTCGCTGCTTGTCTTTATGCCTGGCAATTTATAGAAAATTAGAGCAAACTGTAAATAAGTAAATTGGCATTTTGTTGCCCACCTGGCAGCACCAAGTCTTTGTACTCATCCAGATATTCGACTTCAATATCCTCCATATTTTGTTGAATTTGTTTTGCCATGGTTTTTCCTTTTTTTTCGCTTATTGCGTTTATATTTGACACAGGGTTTATTTATGTTTGGCGTTTTGTCATGAATTTGCGAACCATAGCAACAGTGCAGCAAAATCGCATTCAATTCATGCACAGCATATTCTAATTTATAAACACAATATCATGCATAGCGTTTTCCAATTTATAACAGCACCGCTCACAATTTCATAAATAAATTAATTTGACAAATCTGTGGAATACAACTATTTAAGAAGCGCACATGAAAAATGTAATTGATATACAGCAATTGGAACTGGCGATAACTATTGAAAATTATATCGATGATCACAAGGCATAATCGATAGCAAATTTGAAATATTTTGACAATTATTGTTTTTTATTTTATTTACAAAATTATGACTTAGCAATAAATACCAAGCACTTTGCGACTACTAATCGAGGCTTTGGAGTCGAAATAATTTATTCCTAGAAAAATTATGTAAAAAGTTTAGCAAAAAATTGTACTTCAACCCAGCGATATTGCCCACTAAATTGAACTATTCGATATAAATAAATTCTGTATGCCCCAATGTACACTAGATTGGACTTAAAATACGTACTTAATTTTGTAGTTAGTCTTAGTATTATTTTTAAGCTTCTTTAAAAATGGTTTCGGCGCCAACTCCTTGTCATTTTATTGAAATGACAACAGCAACAAACTGGAATGAATAAAACTTATCGAATGGTCGCTGTCATAGTAGCGTTCACTGGCGAATGGCAGGTGACGTGGAACACGGAACCGACACGAAGAGTTGTCAAATTGATTTCATCGCTTTCAACACTTTTCCAGGTCAGCACGCATTCACTCACGAACTCAGTGCACATTTCGCTCTGAATTAAAATTAAACATATAAATTAAAATGGTAAGTTAAAAAGTGCCTATCAGCAGGAGAAGAGAATTTCAACGAAAAGTACCAATTGATAATTATAGCCTGCACCTGCAAGTTCCACATCCGTTGGCAGCGGCTCACGCTCGCCCAGCAAATTGTCGGCGCCACGTAGTGCTGGCGCTGGAGGCGGCAGCTCTCTGAAACAGCGCAAGACAACAACAACAACGGCGGCCAGGAGTCGTGCACCTGGAGGTGCAGGCACTGGCGGCATGTGGCGCTTCTACACAGACGATTCACCCGGCATCAAAGTGTAAGTGAAGATTACATTTTTTGTCGGCTAATTGTGATTTTGTTGCTTCTCTTCCCGTTCTTCCAGTGGTCCAGTTCCCGTGCTGGTTATGTCGCTGCTGTTTATCGCCTCCGTTTTCATGCTGCACATTTGGGGCAAATACAACCGTTCTTAGACATTTTCAACATAGCGCATTAAAAGATACTTTCACCTCTCAACGGACGCGCGACCCAATTGTCGACGTCATCAGATTTCATACAAACAGTTCAGCCAAAACAATAACAACAAGAGACAACAATATTAAAATCTGCATTCCGTTGGTTGGGGGCAATAAGTGTTTTCCACTTGAAATTAATTATTGTCTAAGCTTAAGTTACCCGTCGTTAAATGATAAACAAAAAAGAAGCAACTAAATTGTATATTTTTGTCAAAATTTTCATTAATTTCTATTTACATACTTTGCTGCAACAAAGTTCTTTTATTTGATTGAAAGAATTTCTTTGTGGCAAATAAAACCCATTCCACAATTTATGGTGGTCATGTTTTTCTCAATGTGCATTCAATTTGATTAATTTAAACATTAAATGTGTGTTAAGAGCAAATATGAATTTTGGCATTAAAATTGAGTTAAAATGACAAACTACTTTAACAATTTTCTTTTCCTTTGTTTTACTCCCTTTCTTGCTACTACCGTTGTTTGTCCCATGAAGTGGGTTTCCTTCAAGTATTTGGGGCGCTTTGAGCAACTGCGTTCCGTGTGCTGCTCCTTGCCACAAAGAAGGCAGCCCAGTTTTTGCCTCCCTTTTCGATTTCTGCACTTCCAAATTCCGCAGTTATTCTCAATGTGCCCGCGTTGTCCACAAATCCAGCAGCGCTGCTTCGACTGATAGAAGGCGCAGTTATGATTCTCACGCTGGCAGCAGCGTCTGCAGTTGGAGCAGTGCACATAGTTGGGTTTCACGCACAGATCACACAGCTGGCAGTGGCGATAGATTTGTCCGTTGCGAGAGCAACAGTCGCGACAACGATCACAATGCACATTTTCTACGGCCGTAAAACGTTCACATTTTTGGCAATATTTATAACCCTCGCCTGGTGGCAGCTGGAGCAGCTTAAGTGGCACATTGGTAAAGATGCGCACCGGCGAGCCGTAGCAGCGCCTAGATTCGCCCACATTTGTGTATCGACTGTGATTTGTGTAGTTGAGTTTATAGTCACAGATCTGCATTTCGGGCATGTCATCTGCAATGTAATTGGCCATGTAATAGGGATACACCCAGAAGATGGGCAGTGAAGTGGCGGGCAGCTTGTTAATTCGATTATGCAGACGGGAGAGGGATCGCAATGTGTTTGCTATCAGTTCCGTCCGACAGCCAAAAGGAGGATCCGTCACAATCAAGACGCGTTCATCGCTGCAAGAGACTAGCTTTAGTTTTGGTGAAAATGGTTGTTAATCACTCACCTGTTGCACTTGAGGAACAGCTCGAAGGGTTCACGATTGTGGAAGAAGTGATTGTTGCACATGTTGTAGTGGCAAAATTCCTTAGAGCTCAAATAGCAAACAAATCGTTCATCAAAATCAAGCAAAAAACTTTGCATTTCTGTGGTGCGTCGCAGGTGAAAGTGGAGTCGAGGTGCGCCCATGCAAACCACTTTGCTGTGGCAGGCCGAAAAGAGAATGGAGAATTCGCTACGAGGGATTATGTGAAACTAACCATCTAAGTGATAACTTACTGAATTCCTAGCAGGCGACACTGAATCGCAAAGAATTCGAGGGCGCTTGGATCGAAAAAGTACTGTGCATGCACCTCGTCCTGCGAAAGTGCTTCCATATGATTTGTAGGATCAGGATCGTCATCGTTTTTTGTTGACTGGGGATAATCGCGAACATTGTCTGGCAATCTTTGATGTTTAGTCCTTTGCCATTTATTGAATTCCATGTGGAAATTGCAGAGCTTTGAATTGCGATGAGCGGAACAGGCGTAATAGCCATCGTTGGGCATCTGACTTTGTCGATAGAATAGCACTGTGGGACCATGTGGACAACGGGGATGCACCTGCTCATCGTCCTCAATTTGCAGAAGCAGTTTATCCTTAGTCCGTGAATTTTTCTCCATTCAATTTGTTTCAACTTCAACCGCAATGTGAATTTCTGCTTGCGGGCGTTGCCACCATTCATTGCATTGAAACGAATATCGATATGTATGTGTGAGTTATCGATATGTAATTAGAATACTCATTGCAAGTTGCAACACCAAAGCAGCCGCACATTTTTCCATTAACTGACATATTAAGAGGATTTATAAGCTTATATAACCACAAGATGAACAGCCTGAAGACAGCCACTTTGCGTTTCGCCAACTTGGCCACCACTGCGACGGGTGCACTGGGCAAACGTGATTTCACTCGCAGCATGTGGCACATGACCAAAACGCCGGCGGCAGCAGTTGGCGACCACGTTACCGTGTTGAATGTGCACAAGCCCAGCATTAATTGCACCTGTGGTTGCAACGTGCACACCAAGGGTAAGTTGCTTAAGATAGAGGAGGTGTTCAATTTGTGGAGACATGCCCCTCTTGGCACTGTTACATAACCTCAAAAACATGCTACTGACAACAGTCGGAGGCGGTATGCTGAAATAATGTTATTAATTTATTTATGTCAATAGGCGAACGCGAGCTTGTCGAATTCCTCACCGAGGAGATTCTCGCGGAGCGTAAAGTGCAAAAGGGCAAAACGGTGCCTAGCACATTGGACGGCTTTACCGTGAAGCTGACCGGCTCCGAGGTGGAGCTGAGCAAGCAGACGGACAAGGAGAAGGTGATCATTAGCCTAAATGTGAATCACACTGTCGATAGCGAGCAGGAGCCAGAGGTTAATCCCAACGCGGACAAGCCCGAGTTGGGTGAAATGCGCAGCAAACCGCAATTCGAGGTGGATATTGTGAAGGGCAACACAACCCTGTCCTTCACTTGCTCCTATTTGGAGGGCGAGGCGCAGGAGGGCGAATACAACGATGTCTTCTCCATCGATGAGATGTCCATTTACGAAGGCGAATGGAATGAGAAAATCTATGCCGTTGCTGGCGATGTGCTCGATGGTTATCTCTATGATCTGCTGATGAATCTGCTCGAGGAGAAGGGCATCAGCAATGAGTTCGCCGAGAAGCTATCCGACTTGGCTACCGCTCACGAGCACACCTCTTACATTGCCTTGCTGGAGAAACTGTCCAAGTTCACAGGTGGCAAGTAATTTCCTTACTGCGTCTTCTGTTGCTAAATTTAAGCCATAAGTTGTTTAGATTTTTAAGTTTTCCATCAGCAGTCGCCGTTAGTCGATTTTTACCAACTCGATGGTATTTCGCACTAAAAACGTTTTTTCATCGTTTGTGTTTTTAGTCCGAATCCAAAATAGTTTTTAAGTCAAATTGATAAAAAAAAAAGAACAAAGATTGTTTAACATGGAGCAATTTGCCAATTGTTTATCCAAGTGTGGCAAACGCTCTGGTTTTTGATTAAGCGAAATACACAAAAGGAAAAACACTTTTTCAATTCAAATTTATTTTATTTTTGAAGTGTTTGTGTCCCAGTTCAAAAGCGTGGCCTGTTTGGCGGCAATGTTTGTGGTCGTCTTGGTCCCAATCCAGATCGGGATTCGAAGGGCTCCGCATGGGCGAGTTGCATGCAAATAGCACAGACAACCAGCAGGAAGATCAGAAGCGCTGACTGCAGTTTCATCTTAATGACTGTGACTTGATTTTGTGTCTATTGAATAAGGGCATTTGTCAGTGGCTTTTATACCAAATGATGCGAAGATGTGCTCCAGGGAAAGCACCTAACCCGAGGGACAGGTCAGCGATAAGCACGCTTGGGACTCACATTTTGGGAATTACTTCTTATGAAATGTGTAATCATATACATCCACAGACGACAGTAAACATAATCAAATAGAGATAATAAATAAAAAAATGATAATTTTTAAGTATTTATTCGTGCGAAATAAATCCACATTACACATACAAATTTCATCAACTACATATTAGTTAAATCACACATACTATTTACAAATAATCCCGTGACAGGTCTATGTTTTCAACTTAATATTAATTTCGTTTAACATTTTAATATACACTTTGCATTTGGAACGAACATCTTTTCTATACTTGTTTCTTTTCTCATTTTATTTAGTTTGGTTTTTTTTTAGATTGTCGAGCCGCGCTTGTGCTTCGAGGGGAATGCGTCTTCAGTCCTATTGGACTGCTCCCCGTGAATGTGGGACTCTGACTTTGCTCTGATCGTGTCACCATGGATCGGCTGTAAGTCCCCCGTCAGAGGTCAACTTTTGCCCTGCTGCTTGCTGGCACCTGCACTCGGCGAAGCGCCACTAACGTTGTTGTTTTCGGATTCAGTGGGGCCGGTGCTGTAATCCGTTTCAATTTCACGTAACTCAATTTTCTGCTCACGCATTGCACGCTGTGCGCGGGGTTGGGGGTAATATTAACAATTATTGTGTATGTCTTAATTATTTTTATTTGTTATGTCCAACACCCACCTTGACGCATTCCTGATAAACCTTGAAAAGGGGCGCACATACGGAATCATTGGTTTGGCCTTTGAGAAAACGTTCGGAGAACCAGTTGTTGAAGCAAGCATCGTATTGCTTTTTCAACTCATTGCAATCGTCACCAATGCTGTTCATTCTGCAGTGAATTTAATTTTTAATTGATAATTTTCAATTGTTAAATAATATAGCCAATAAAACGTGAGTCGGCGGCAGAAAATTTGCCGATAACATGCTATCAATACATAGAAAAATCGATAATTTGTTTGTACTTTGGAATGTCCCTCCGATAATGCCTGGTACGCTGTTGACTTGCAAAACACTGATAAACTTACATTAGCTGAAATATGCAATTATTAAATTTGTCGTAATTTGACTATGCAAATAAATTAAAAACTTGTTTCATCCATCGTATTATTATTAAAACATCTGCTTTTAGTTTTTCTGTTTTTTTTTCTTTTGTTGTTTTTTGTTTTAAGTTTATTTAAATGAAAGACTTGCGCACTTTAGATTTTAGTTGATACAAAATGCTTTTATCAATAAATTGTAGTTTTTTTCATCTATTTTTAAGCAAACAAATTCATAGAACAGTACGTAACTGAAAATGGATAGGCGACGAAATTTTAAATTGCTGCCCAGCGATAAGCGGATGAATATGGACCTCCGATCCGGTTTGGCAATCCGAATCGGAGGTCCATCCACAAACGTAAGGAGAAGCTGTGCCAATTTCACATTCCCATTCCATTAATTTCCGCGTGCTATCCATAGAACTGTTCCTGTTTCCGTTTGTGACCGTCTGGTGCGTCTACTCCTCGTCGATGGTGTGGACTTGTTGTTGCTGCTGCTGCTGATTTTGCTGCTGATTCTGCTTGTGGTGTCCACGCTGGTTGCGATTGCGCTGGCTGCGATTATCGCGACGCTGTCCGCCCCAATTGCCGCCCTGATTGTTCTGGTTGCGGTTGTAGCCACGATCCCGATTGCCCATGTTACCGCGCTGAAAGAAGTTGCCCTGCTTCATGTCGAACACCTTCTCATTCACATCGACCAAATTGGTCACCTTATCCACAAATTGCATGGCGAGCGCCTGCAGACGCGACGGTTCCGAACGATGCATAACAACCGTTTCGCTGGGATCATCTAGACTGGCCATCAACTCCTCATTGATGATCATCTTGCTGATGATCGAATGCACCTTGGGCAGCGGTAACTCATACATCTGCGACAGCGAAGGTATGCTAATCGAGGTGTACACATTGGAGTAGGTGAACAGATACGTGCGCAACGATTCCTCCTTGATAAACTTCACCAGCATTTCGCGAACGCGCTCCGACTCGTAGAACAGATCCCACACCTTGGTGTTCATCTTCTTGTTCACAATGAAATTGGCGCAAGCCTGCCAATTGCCACAGCGCATCGCTTTGGCAGCGGCGACGACATGTTCACGCATCGACTCGGGCGGACCAACGAGAGATTGGCGTTCCGAGGAGCGCAGTTGTTGGTAGAACGTTTTACTAATCATGCGACGACGTGCATCGAATTCATGAGCTGCTATATAGGGTATCTCGAGGAGCATCGCCGACACCAGATAGACGCACTCGAGCAGCTCCAGATTGATGTGCATGTGGAATGGCATTTGGCGCTGTTTCTCGATCTTCTCTTGCTCGGCGGAGCGTTCGTGTTGGCGCTGTGGAAGCAGGCCCTGGGCGAGCAACTCCTTCGGCTTGCCAGTGACCATCAGATCGACGAGACAATGATGGGCATCCTTGATATTCTCCTGCCTGAAGGCGCACAGTCCCAAATTGGCCATCATGCGATTGTAGAGGATGCGCGTTGATGGATCCGCTGCATCGATATTATCCTGCAGATGGGACATCAGCACTAGATCACGTGCCTGGAACCAATTGTCGTGCATTGCATGATGATAAATGTGCGCCAAGATGGCACGCGTCCTAATCCGATCTGTATCGTCCTTGGCATAGATAAACTTGCATAGTTTATCCATAACCTCCACAGAGGATTGGATGGGTGCTGCTGGGGTGGTACCCGCTGCTCCCGTAGCTGGTTGCAGCTCGCCACGCTTGCGCTTGAGCACGTCTGGATCGAACTTGTAGTAGAGATGCTCGATCTTGCGCAGATAGATGCGACAGCGTTCATTATTGCTGCCGGAGCGCTCAAAGTATTGGACAACCAGCTCAATGGTCTTTACCACATTGACCTCATCCTTGAGCCGCGACACATAATCATTCGAGTGCGGATCGCATTCTTTCAGCAGCTTGGTGAACTCATCATCCAAACGCTCCACAGCCGCAAGGGGACAACCACGGACATAGAACGGTGCAGTCCCATATTCCTCGTGCTCCTCGGCGACGCTCTCGTTCATATTGATATCCGGATTGGCCAGCAGCAATTTCATCATGCTCTGCATAACCTCCAGCAACAGCGCCCAGTGCTCCAGCTTCATGGGCTCCGATATCTTCTGATTGTAATCAAAGATAGCCGAAATTATGTTGAAGTGAATCTTGACGGCGACAGCGGTGCCCAATGAATGCTGCTCGGAAATGTCGCGCAACTCGAACAACAGATCGATTTGGAGTCGACGATCTGTGCGTTTCTTGCCACGTGCCGACATGATCTCGATCAGTTTGGCCAGGACGAGGGGAATATCGATTTCGGCATCTTTTTCAAACATTTTCGGTTTCTCAACAACGTTGCCCTTCACAACGGTTTCCCATCCCTCGCCATCCTCATCGTCGTCGGCACGTTTGCGCACCTTGTGCTTCTGCTCCTTGCGCTTATCCTTGCGTTTATCGTCGTCCTTGTCCTCCTTTTCGGTGGTACGCTTGAGGAAACGTTCGCGCATATTTTGATACATATTCTCGTCCTCAGACGATTCCGTTTCCGATTCGGTGTCTGGATCCCAGTCAATTGAATCCTCGGAATCATCATCGTCCGCAATTATTTTCGTTGGCTGCACCGATTTCGCTGCCTTGGGCAACTCGGCCATTTTGGAGCTGACTCTAAAACCGGTATCGCTATCATCATCGGCACGATCGGCATCGCTATCGTGGGCATCGCCTTCACCCTCATCTACATCGCTTTCCTGGTCGGGTGCCTCACGGAAACGGGCCAGATCGTCCTCAAAGTCCTTAATATATTTGCGCACCTTCTGACGCAGTGTGCCCAGCGATTTCGAGTTGTTCTTGGAGAGATTCTTGCGTCCCTCCCGATCCTCCCACACCTCATTGATGAAATCCTCCAGTTCTGCCAGGCAGCGTATGTAGAAGCGCGGCGTTATCCCGTTCTCCTCCTTGGAGATGACTGGCAGCGCCTTGGTGTAGGCCCGTGTCAAATCCTCAAAGCTGCTCAGCGTGTTGGGTATGTCCTTAATCTTCTTGTGGTTGCGTATCGTTTTAATGATGCTCGTTAGATTCTCGTAGCGTTTTTCCTTTGTGGAGCGCACCACTCGCTTTACCTCCTCCTCATCATCGCTGAATTGCTACGAATGGAATGCAAGTTTATATTTTTATTTATTTCCTATTGCGCCAAAAGTGCGAGTTTTTTCCTTACGAAATTTTGGGCTTTGTTGTTGAATTGGGTTGGGACTTCTTCTTCGCTGGATTCGGATTCCGACTCCGAGCCATTGGCAAAGAAACGCGACATGGTGTTTACTTCTGCTTATGCCGTTATCTGCAACAAAATAAAAACCAAAATATATATTTATGATAAATGCACATTAATTTCTAACTGAGGTGTCAACTGTTCGTTCGGTGTTGAGGTTATGTGCAAGCGGCCAACATGGCGTTTGCAAAAAAACATTGACAGCCCGCAGTTGACTCAAAAATAATTATTTTTTCTTTTTGCTATACACGGATTGCAAGTTGCACTGCTAGCCCCCACTTTTTTACATACGCACTAGTTACGGTTTTTTAATAAAACTCACAATTATTACAGCAAAACGATGTCATTCACAAGACATCAAAGAAAAGAGGACTAATACAACTATCTTGCTATCGATATGTGAAATGTAAGTGTATCGATGTTTTCAAACGATACCTTGAGTATTTTTCAACACTTATCATTTGTCAGTGTTATTTTATTAAAAAATACAAAAATTTATTTATAGTAGAGCAGAGACTATCTGATTTTTCCAATTAAACAATTTATAAGCAATTATAATTTTTAACATACTATGATCACTACATAATATACTCATATACATAATATACATAAAATACTCTCTTCGCGACTTCTTACAAGCCGGTTAAAGTCATTTTGAAATTTATTAGTGCCATTTGAGTTTGAACAGTGATAGTATTGGCAGCTTTTGCAACTTTTTGAAGCCATAACAAATATTTCTTTTTTAAAATTTCATTTTTAAAATGACTATCCGTAGAAATGCAATTCGAATAATTATTAACTGCGCAGGCGCCTCTAAGTGCCGGCATTTGGCATAGTGATAGCCGCTTACCCCACCCTCCCGTAGCTAATCGTTTGTTCTATTTGGTTTGTGGGTTGTCGACAACTTTTTGAACGTGCCAACAAGTCGTCTGCGTTCGCTTGTCGTGGCAAGTTCACCAGCTGCCCCAAACGGAACGGCGGAAGCGGCAAATCTTTCGCATAGCGCGAAATTCAAGCGTTGAAGTCAGTTTCCGGATATGCCTAGTGCCTGTGTTGAAACGTGAAAGTGATTACAAATATTTTTAAATTTCAGCAACAAAATTGCCGAGTGTTTTTCCCGTTCGGCATTTGAGCAAAAAAAAAAATATATATACTGAAACACAAACGTAAGCACAATAAATAATAATTGAAAACTGATGTAGTAAATGTGTGTTTATCTCAGTGTCGCTCAAAATGCAACACTCGCCGTGGAAATAACACATTGACCAGGTAAATTAAGGCAATTACAGAAATATGCTGACATCTGACAGCTGAAATCGCACAGATTCATTGATCGGCGAATTAAATTTAATTAAATGTCACTTTATCTTTTGTCTTTTTTTTATATTTTCATTTTCCATAGTGCAATGTTGTTCATAGATTGCCGTTGCAGTTGAGGCTAATATTTACATACATAAATTTGGATAACAAGTGTTTTCCTTTTCCCAAATGGTTTTGGTTTTCCTTTCTGGCGTTGTGCTTCCGCTGATTAGCGCGTTTAATTTAGTTTTTGCTGCTGGAGTGAATGCTAATTTTTGGCTGACCTTTTGCAACAAATACCATCAAGCATTGAATCCCAGTCGTATATTGAGCAAATAAAAAAGTATAATAATAAATTATTGATAACAAAATATATTTATTGAAAAAATACCCATTACATATGTAAGCCAAGTAAACGACGACAAAGTCATAACTCTGTACTGGAATTGGTTACACAATCCTTGTATTGCTCTGGCAAAATTTATGAGTGGCATACAAAAACCACAATCGAGCCACTTGCCACCTCTGGGATGCATGAAGATGAACAACTTTAAAAGTGCTCAGAAGTAAACGGAGTGCGAAGAGTGCAAGGAGCTGTTGTGGTCTCTGCCAAAGTGCAACTGTAGCTGAAGGGCAAGCGTGTGGCATCTATTAGCCAGCATTTGGTGCGTGGCTTAAACGTGCTTTGGGCCAAAAAACTATAAACGCACCACAGGCGTACGGATGATTTAAGTGATTTTGAGATCGAATTCCTGGGACCAAAAGACAGTTTATGAAAATGTTTATGGTGTCCGGCTACACTCAGCAAAAAATTCAACCTGGAAACTAGAAAGTTTTTCTTCATAATTTTTAGCAATTAATTTTTTAAGTTATTTTACAATTAGTTAGAAGAATTTACAAGAAAAAGCAATTTAGAAAAATGCACTGAAATGAAAATTGCCCAAAAAATGAGAAATTATATGTGAAATATTAGAATATTAATGTTTAATAACTAATTATAGTAAAATATACAAATTAAATATCGAAGAATCTTTAATTAAAAAATGAAAGATCTTGGATTTTAGAAATGGATTTTTTATTAACAAAAAGTTGAGCTGCCCTTATTGTCGAAACTATGGTAAATATCAAAGTTTCAGTGAGATTTTTTCCGAGTGTTATTGTTTGGCGCATGTACATATTGAATGCCTAGAGGCTATTCCGGGGGGTGGGGACTGCTGGTCCCAGCTAAATATATCAACCGGTAGGATTGATCAATAGCATTGGGATTAAAGCATTTTTGTTTACAATTTGCCTACGCGACAGCGCTAAACAGATAGCGTCCAGTAAAAATAAACAACAAAAGTTGCTAAAAATCGTAAAAATCGCTCACCTGAATCACAGCCATTTATTTCGACGTGCTCGGGCCGACATGGCTCGGTATCCAATCTTATTTTTGAGTTCACCTTTTTTCCTTTTTCTTTCATAGTAACACACACCAGATTAGACAAAAACATTCTACATGATAATAAAAAAATTTCTTTGCTTAGCAAATATATATTTGTATGTTCCTTTTGAGAATTATTTGCTTCCACTATCAAAAAAAATCTTTTTGATTATTAAATTTTGTTTTTAGTCAAATTTTGGTTTTATAGACAAAATAAGACAGCTACAAAGCATGGAAATAAAAAAATATAACCCTAAACATCAGGTAACAAAAAAAATATATATTTCGAAAAGATATACTGAAATTTTATGAATGGATATAGACTTTTTGGCCATTGTTTACAATAACAGCTGCTTATCCTTTCAGCATTCATTGAGTAACACAGACGCCCATTAAAAATGGACAAAAGGGTATAATGGTTTTAAGCAAAAGTATGTAACAGCCAGAAGCAACTACGATCCCATATTCTTGATCAGGAACAGCAGCCGAGTCGATATAGCCATGTCCGTCTGTCCTTCTGTCTTGGAGGCTATAAGAGTCGGAGCCTCAAATGAGATATCCATAATTTTAAAGGCAGACCCCTTCTTGATATATTATTGATCAACTGACCTTTCTACCGTCAGCCCAAATATATTTCTGCTTCCGACCCAACTTTATGGCATGCTTTGGGTCGTTTTCATGTTTAAACACCCCAAATAAAGATAGTTTATTATCAGCGTAAGCTAACATCACATTTTACCATATTTCGACTTTAATATTTTGATCGATGACTGTTTTGCATTATTTATTATTTCAAATATTCCAAATTGTTTTCTATTATTAAGGAACATATATCTGATAAATAAATAAGTCTCCTAATATCAAGAAATTTGTTTTTCACTTATATAAAAGTTATTTATCGAGCTTAAGGGCGAATTTCTACAATTTTTTCGATACTTTTTCTCTGAGTACAGGCTCCGCAACGCTATAATAAAGTAAAACCCATTATCCATTATCCTTGAACCCGAAACATTTGGTAACACAGACATTAAAACGAAACCGAGACAAGTAATAGTTCTTTTACTTTTTTATGTTGTTTATAACAAAATTAGTATTTTTCCCGCCAGAGTATAATAGCTCAACATGTAATAGACTCTCCATCAGCAGTGGTCAAGCGCAATTCGACTGTGAGATATTATAATTGGGCATATACTATCCATATATGTATGCAAATATGTGTGTAGTTCCAGTTGATATTAGCAAGTTGATTACTTGATTAATTAGGCAGTCAAATGTTTTGAGATTCATCTATGTGTCAATGCTCGCACGTGGCCATTCTGGCTTTAGTATTATGGCCAAACTTGGTAAGCTCATTAACCCACCCACTGAATCTTTAGTGTTCTGTGTGTTGTTCAATATGCCACCATATCCTGCATGGATTCCCATTATAATTGCAAAGGAACCCGGCGTTTCTCTCTAACCCCACCCCTAGGACTGACTATCATCAGTTGTTGCTGGTGGCTACTGAGCTCATCTTGCCACTAATTCTAACGAATGGCTCTCGTTAAATTTCTGTGTGCCATCAATTTTTATAATGCACATTCGTTAACTTTTCCCTAGATGTTCTGATCCCGCTGCATGCGAGTTTGACTGTGATGTGAGCAGTCGCCACAGTCGTTACAGTCGCTGTTAAAAGTTTCGCAACCAAACTAAGCTAAATGTGCAATTGATCCATTTTAATGAAATCCGTCCAAGTTCATGATTAAATAAACAGAAAATAGTTTTTCTATTGTTGCTGTATTGGCATTTCACTAATCAATCAACGAAATTAATGAATGAGAGAAAAGCGGCCAAGAGATGACCTGTAATAAATGAATTTGTAGATTTGTAAAAAAAATATTATGTTTATTAATTTATTAACTTATAAAACAAAAATCTATAGAGTCTAGAAGAGTGAAGGTGACAAGCTTTTGGCTTATAAATAAACTTTTGAATACTTAAAGTACACTTGACTAAATTCAATTATTATCTATAAGTTACAAGCGCTGAATTTATTAAGCATTAGGTTTTTCTGGGAAAAATTTCTGCATTTTTTCGTTATTCTTCAAAAAACACTTGAACAAATTAAGTGTCACTTGGCAAACTTCAAGAGCTTTATATATATTATACGAAGTTGCTTCGTTTCTTTCAATAGGCACAACTTGACGCATTCATGAACATATATACAAGATACATACTACAGGATTAGGTACGAAATGTAATGAAAAAGCCAAAACAAAAACAAAATTTGTAAACTTGTCAAAGTGTAAAAACTTTTCTACACGCATTTATTGCCCTATACTCAAAGCATGCGAATCAAACGACGATTTGATACCCTTGCAGCAGGTGTTTATTAATTGTTTAGTGAAGTTTGTAAAGCATTGAAGTAGGCGTCTACGATATCATATATCATATAGCTGCCATAGAAACCATGAACTTCTACATCATGTGGCATATATAGGAAATATCTGTCAGTTTTTTTTTAAATATAAAGAGAGAAACTAAGTAGTCGGCATTTTTGTTGCGCTCTGTTTTTTCTTTTATTTTGTTGTCTAGTTTGTTTGTCTGTTTTGTTTTGCGTGCTGCTCTCTCGTAGAGTGTGTTTAATGGTGCACAGTCCGCGTCGGTTTTGTTTACTTACCACTCAACTTGTGTGCTCTATTCCAGAGCTGCACTCCTGACAATATTTTGGTCTTGTTTATCGGCTGACTGACTGAAACTGTTGGATAAGTCGACAACCAGGTTCAATGGGGAGTGGCCTGTGTTAGTAGTAGTAACTGTAGTATGTGGCACACACACACACATACATAAAGTCAATCAGCACAAAATACAAAAGTAATGATGCTGAACTATGCAAGTGGCCTTTGTCTCTCCTTCACTTTGTGTGAGTCTGGCTGTGGCTGTGTTAAGCCATACAATTGGCTCTTCTATTCCTATTTACAGGATCTATTGTTTTAGTCCTTTGATGAGCTTAACTACAACTCAGTTACAGATGTGCGAATTCTATAAAAAGCTAACCACGATAAGATATGAATAGAACAAAGAGATTAAATGTTAAAATGCGTCTGCTTGTTATTTTGAGCTTAAGAAAATTAAACTTTAATAAAGGAAAATACCTGTTGAAATTTTATATAAGCAATTGCGTAAATATTTGGCATTTCTTTGCTAAGAGCAAGTGTATTTAAGAGAAATGTTTAAATATATAATACTGAACATAATTTTGTATATGTATTGCCAATTAGCAATGTTGTTATTTAACTAGCTATATTTTGAAAAGAATCTACTAATGTTAAAGTATTGTAATTCGTGATTAGTGAAGCAGCACTGGAATGTTAAGGATTAATAATGATACGCTTACTGATTAAGTTTATTTAATGCCAATCTCATATTTATGGTTTTAACAAATTACTTAAGCTTACCCCATTTCATATATGTTCTTCAGCTTCTTTTCAGCTTATATGCACATTCGCACTCGTTTTTTATAGACTCATTTTCATTTTTTGAATACACATTTGCATTCGACTGTCGCCCAAAAGTGTGCTTTGTGTAATTGTTTTTTTTTTTGTGGTTACTCCGATATCAGCTAAACCAGCAATTAGCGTTATTAAATTGCGTGAAATATAAGACTGCAAAATTCACAAATGGCGCACTTTAAATTGAAATGTTTTCTTTTGTTTTTTGCCTGAGTACATAAAGAGCTGAATAATGTTCCAGATGAATACTGCTGCTAACAGTTTTTGTTTTGGCGCGTTTCATAAAATAATGCTAAGGTTCTCATTAATTAACTAACTGAAGCAGACACTTTTAATGCAGCGCTCGTCGAAACCGTTTTGATAAACGCACGCCCTCAGAATTAATGAAATGGCAGCATGACCTTTGCCACGGATAAACACTCAAAGTGCGAATGCTGTATCAGTATTAGTATTCGTATTAGTATTTGTATCAGTATTAGTATTCGTATCAGTATTAGTATTCGTATCAGTATTAGTATTAGTATTAGTATAGAGCACTCCCACTCTTTGTCTGCTCTTTGCTAAAATTAATTTATCATTACATGTCTCTTTTCATTTCCGTTTTCGCCGTTCACATTTAGGTTGCTGCTTTATGGCAGCTTTTTTGTTTGGCCCTACAATAGATTGTTTATGGCAGCCAGCGCGATGCTTGATAACTGATGGCACTTAGGATTTTGATTAAAATCAAGTCAAAACATTTGTTAACATTGGCTGACTGCTCATCAGTTAGTTGGGGGCTTATAAATAAATTCACTTCTGGCCAGTTGAACATCACAAACTTTGGCAAATGCGGTCCTTTTATGTTGCAAATTATGTAGCTCCTATTCTTTACTCTTTCTCATATCAATATTGTTTAATCATTCAATATGTTTTCCAAATCTCATTGATTTTGAAATTTAGAAAATCTTTGTCAAAATCGCTTTCCTGTAGTCGTTCTCTCTCAAATTGTTATTATATTTTACTGCGGTTTCAATATGTTGAGCAATGTTACCAACATAAACCTTTTATGTATAGCAAAATGAATAAAGAGGTCAAGACAGGCTCAAACGCCATGGCTTGGCTTTAATAATTTGAAATGGTCAAGCTTGGCTAGGCCAAATGTCAGCGCATAACGCAAATTGCATGAGCCAAATTGAATTTGCCGCATAATTCATGGATGATGAAGCCGCTGGCGTTTATTCGTACACTTATTGAGTGTGCTGCTCCAGCTCCAGCTCCTGCTCTCCCTCCCACTGCCTACTGCTTGACCCCCTCCGCCACCTGGCATGTAAGCTGTCATGTAATTTAATACCAGCTGCCGACACCCAACCAATTAACTGTGGGCCATTCGTGCCACAAATGGACTCCAGCCGTCTGCCAATGGAATGGGTGACAAATTACAAAATGAAAATGATATATGCCTGTGTATATCTGTGTTTGGGGGCGGCACAGGGGGCGTGGCAGGAAGACGAAAAGCCTCTGTCATTCAGCAAGCGAGCATCGGGCACAATTTATGACTAGAAATTCAAACTGTTGCTCTTGATGAAGCTGGAGGAGCATCGTATGAGCACTGGATGCCGTGGAGGCACTGTGGCCACCAAAGAGAGATGTCAACAAAACTAGAGTGGCAAAGACTGAAAAGCGTTTGTCTCGAATTATGCAAATTGGCGGCTTTTGCGCTTTGACGCGTTCATCCAGCGAATCTGCTCAAAATATATATGTACGACGATAAAAAAAACCACGACTAGAATTTGCATTAATGAGCAACAGAAGCACATTGGCAAGGGAAAATTGTCCGCATATTAGCAATTTGCAGTAGCACAAAGGCCTTTAAGCCCGCCTAAGAGTAGGCAACCATCTGGCAGAGGTTGTCTAGAGGGTATCAGACTCGCTCTCAGCGGGATGCTCTTCACTTGTCACATGCACGGCTCCATCAAAATCGATCCAATATGTCTGTACTCAAAGACATCGTCCAGTTTTTTTTTTTTAGAAATGTACTCTTCGAGGAAAATGTACTGCTGAAATGCTGCATGGCTTGAAAGTGAATACACTGACAAAATAAGGAAGTCCCTGCCAACGTCAATGCCTTATTTGACTGCTATTTAGAATCATTCTAATCTTACATTTATTGCTCAATACTTGATCTTACACTTAGCAAACTAAAATGAAAAACGTTCCGAATATTAAGAAAATGTTTTCGTTTGTGGAAACCATAAATAAATAATAATGAAAAGCATATTCTTAGATTGAATGACTTTGTATCTATTTTTCAGAATGATATATTTCTTATAAATGGAAAATTGTTTTTATAAAGTAGAATGGCAAATCCTTATTTAGAAATATTCTTTCTGAAATTTAGAAAATAATGAATTTTGCTATTTTGAATATTGGAATGAAGCTTACCTTTTTAAAATTACATTATATGAATTTATAAAATATCTAGTATCTTAAAATATTAATGTTCGATAATAATACAAGTCAAAAAAAGGTACACACATTAAATATTATATTATCTATTTTTAGATATATATATTTTTATACATTTAAGATTCTATGTCTGTCAGGGCTATCAATTTTTGCTCAGTGTATATAGTGCCATAGTCGGTCATTTAACGTATCCATCATTCTAAAGTTATGATCCTGGTTTCATTGTGCCATCGCAAAGCTTTTCGATTTATTTGTAATCCCGTACCAACGCGTAAATACATATCTCTGCCATTTTATGGATAGTGTGTGTGTGTGTGTGTGTGTGTGTGTGGGTGTTTTAACAACAACAATAACGAGAGCTGTCATTGGCCGGCTTTATGTCGGAAAATACCATTACTCAAGCGCATAAATCAACCGCCAGGGTCCTCATTTACATGCAAAGAGAGTCGAACAAATGAAGACTGGAAAGAGAAAAAAATTAAAGAAAATAAAATAGCAAAAAATCTACAACAAATGGGCGCTTTTAGTGTACAATTAGCCCGTGTAACGACAGTGCCGAGCATTTTTAGCAGTTTAAGCAGCACATTGTGTAAAATTCCTTGGCATTAATACAATTCACACTCAGTCGGCATTTGAACTAAATAAAGCTGAAGCGATGATAGCAATTTGCCCCACATGTCTTTGAATGGGAGACAGAGAGAGAGAGACACAGAGAGGAAAGAATGAACTATTGTTTGCTATAAAATAATACTATACTGGCAGTTGTTGCCCAGATGAAAGTTTGGGTCCCAATAATAATGAGCACTAATTGCTCATAAGAAGCTTGCTGGATGTGCAAAGTGAGCGGGGCGGGAAACTCTACCGAAATTCTGCTTTTTGCCCCCAAGCTGATCGGAATTTTACATTTTATGTCTGCCACACACAACGCACAACTTTCGTCGGTTTTTATTGCATTTTTATGCGGAAAAATCTCTGAACAAAATTACATTCTTGTAGATGAATGTTTTATGGTAACACTATCGCCGTCGAGGGCCTCATACCAAAATATTCTCGCCATTTTTGCGTAGACAGTCTATTTGCGGTGCGAGCAATTTTAAAGCATACTTTCAGGCATGGGCAAATAATGCTTTTGTCGTTATTTGAATTACAGATACGTATAATGGCCACGTTTTCCACTTTATGTCGCACATTGCTTGACATCGCTGCGCAAATCTTTTTTTAAATCCACTCGAAATCAGATTATAGCCGAAAAGCTGAAGATAAACCATACTCTCCATTTAGCCGCAAACCGACAGCTGAAATGCAAACAAATACGTTCTATAAATGGAACTATGTTTTCAAATGGCTCGAAAGCCGCTTTAAAGTCTACTTTATATGATACTCACTAATAGCTGCCCTGTGAATCAGAATCTCGTTGAATACTTCTACGCACATTGAAGTGCTCGCAATTAAGTGAATTCGCAATTGACTGTCCCAGATGTAATTAAGTAAGCTTAAGGGCCTATCTGTGGCTTGAAGAGCGCATGTGAGTGTTATAAAATCATCTGCAAAAAACATTTAAGTGCAAATTTCCATTTTAAAGTTAAGGGACAACATGGCTAACTTTGACGAGCTGCAGCTGAGATCGAGATCATATGTACATCAATATTAAGCTAGTGTTCTCTACTAAAATATACAAATTTAAATAAATAAACTTTAAAAAGTATTTTTTCGAATTGATTTACTTTACTTGAATATATATACTTAATAAATGGAGTTTGACTATAGCCAGCTTTATTTATTTACAAGAATCTTAACATAATTTATATTTATTCCCTAAGAATTCATTTGTCATTACAAAGCCTACCATTTGTTTTGAAGAAACTCTCACTTGTTCTGGCCATATTCAATTACGTATGGCAAAATAAATGCTCAGTCACAAATCTTTGTGTGTCTGCACCCCGCTAAAAAGCAGAAAGCATTTAGATATAGCTTTCAAACATTTTTCATGGAGTATCTCAGCTCACATACATACATTTGCAATAAGAACAACGGACTGTAAAATGCTGGTGAGTCCGTGGGTAATTTATTACCAAATATTTGTTGCGAATGGTTTTTGTTGGGCTAAAGGGAAGAGCTAATGACTTAACTGCATTTATTAGGAAACGCACTAAGCCACAATGGTTGACTGATAAGATTCGCAGTCGTGAACATGAAATGTGTGCGGACTGTTTGCGTTAAGATAAAAGTTGCGTGTGCCCCAAAAAATACATGCGACAGATTTTAAGTGAACTGTTTGATAAATTGCATTGATTTATCAAATCAACTCACACATGTGAGCATGTGTTGATATGTGTGTGTGTGTGTGTGTGCGAGTGTGTGTGGGTGTGTGTGCAGATACTCGATGGGAGTCCATAAATATGTTGGCATCCAGATGGTCGCCTGATAAGCAAACGAGAACCTTTTCCCGCACAGCAAGTATGTCATAAATCAAAACACTTTTTTTTTTGGTTTTGGCGTGGAGCGATTTAAGCTCGTTATTGATACAGGCTAACAGGTTTGTTTGTTGGCCCTAATGGTGCTGCTACCAAAAATAGACAAGTCTGTCTGTCTAACAGAATTATGGTACAAATTATTTATCAAATTAAATCGTCAAGCGAAAATATTTATATACCTTTACAGGGGATATTTTCATTTTGTCGTTTAGTATGAATAAGCTTATGATGCTATAGAGTATATATATATATATATATATATATTTAGATCCAGGTATAGGAATTACAGGTCGAAAGAGAGAGAAAGAGTTTTTATGATACGATAATTTTCATAAAAAGCTAATTACATTTGGCTACTAATTCAGATGGCAGTTGTGGAGCAATAGATGGGGTTTTAAATATATCTGTTAGGGTATGTAATATTCAGTGTGCTCTTATATGCGGTTTTCCTTTTCAGTTATGAAGCTGAAGCTTATGCTTTATGTAATTTGAATGTCGCGCAATTTGTAAAATTCAATTAGCTAAGCGAATCACAAACAAATTATACCCATAAGCAGTATATATACATACATATATATAATTATGTATGGGTGTATGGGCTGACAGCCTTCAAGAGCTGGCCAAGCATTGTGTTAACAAACTAATTACGAGAACGGCAAACAATGCGACAACAACGTTGACATTTTACTGCTCAACAAATAACTTTATCAAAGGTACCATCATGTCACAGACGAACAGCCACTTTCTACTTTGGCCAAGTTGATTGAAATTTTAAACAATGCAGATTGACTTCGAGTTGCTCCTCATGACAAGCACTTAATTAGCCAGGATTCCAAAATCAAAGGCGATAACTTCGCACCATTTAAATCACTTTCAGCGTCACATTTCACATTCATCCATCCAATTTACATTTGTTTCCATTTGTAATTCTGTTGCAAGGCTTTACATTTCAATTAGTTGCCGCTTTTCCGAAAACTTAATTTAACTGCCATTTCAAAAGATAAACCCAAATATATATATAGAGAGAGAGAGTGAAGCCTCGTAACTGAAATTGAGAAGTCTGAGTAAATTGATTTAGTATAAAGTGTGTGAGTGGATCTTTAAGTGTCATTTGTGTGTCAAGCAAAGTTATTTTAATATATATTTAATAATTAACGATGCAATTTGAGGAAATACATTTCAAAGAGAAATATCATAGCACTTAGACGGATACTTAAGTTGATATTAATATTCTGAGTAATTGGCAATAGTAGCAAAAAGTTGTGAAGCGAATTTGGTCAATTACAATATTGTAATATCTAGAGTTCAGCTGATGGTATCCATTAGTCAAGAGCACACCCAGACTTAATATTCGATTGCTGTCCATTTTTGCTGCCTGTAGTTAATGGCCTCCAATTAAATGTGATGGTCCTTAATAGTAATTTTATGCAGCCCAAGAAATGAGCAAACAGTGCGCTCACTGTCATAAATTCATTAAAAATCAATTTTTATCATCAAGTGCACAGCGTGGATATATTTATGATACTTAAACAAATTGCCTTCAAACTTTAAGCTCTGCACTTTGGCAAAACTTTGACTTCAATGTTGCTTCAGTACTTTGCAGCTTTTTACCTGGCTGAAACTCAACTTAATTAGCTGTGCGCCATTGACGAGTAGACAAAAGCAGCAAGTCATGGGGAAATCCAACAATATTCCCCAAAGACACACTCACTCTTCTCGATTTCTGGATATCCTCTTCAAAATTTTAAATCTGAACTTTGATAAATTGAGATAAACTGCCATTTTGTGCGTGAGACTGTTCAAATTCAATCAAAACTTCTTCAAAACAAAATACAAACATTTTCATTTAATTTCAAAAACTAATTAAACTTAATTTTAAATTTGAATTAAAGTCAAAAATATATTAGTTAATATTAAAAGAAAGTAATTAGATTCAAAATTTAAAATAAAAATAATAAAGTAAAGTATTTAACAAAGAATAACTGGTCTATAAAATTATACATGAAGTATATCAATGATCGAAAAGCCCTCTCTTTTCGAAATGAGTTGAGTTTTGACGAAGTTATGGCATTTTGAAGTTTCGACCTATGCCCATATATCGCTCTATCGACTTTCAGGCTATGATTTTTACTTGTCTCCCGACCTCAAATTTCGTTTTCAACTTTAAATGTACGATTGATTTAGGGGCAAAACTATGATCAAAAAGCCCTCGCTTTTCGAAATAAGTTGAGTTTTGACGAAGTTATGGCATTTTGAAGTTTCTACCTATGCCCATATATCGATCCATCGATTTTCAGGCTATAATTTTTACTTGTCTCCCGACCTCAAATTTCGTTTTTAACTTTAAATGTACGATTGATTTAGGGGCAAAACTATGATCAAAAAGCCCTCGCTTTTCGAAATAAGTTGAGTTTTGACGAAGTTATGGCATTTTGAAGTTGCGACCTATTCCCATATATCGATCTATCGATTTTCAGGCTATAATTTTTACTTGTCTCCCGACCTCAAATTTCGTTTTTAACTTTAAATGTACGATTGACTTAGGGGCAAAACTAAGATCAAAAAGCCCTCGCTTTTCGAAATAAGTTGAGTTTTGACGAAGTTACGGCATTTTGAAGTTTCGACCTATGCCCATATATCGATCTATCCATTTTCAGGCTATAATTTTTACTTGTCTCCCGACCTCAAATTTCGTTTTTAACTTTAAATGTACGATTGATTTAGGGGCAAAACTATGATAAAAAAGCCCTCGCTTTTTAATCTAAGTTGAGTTTTGACGAAGTTATGGCATTTTGAAGTTTCGACCTATGCCCATATATCGATCTTTCGATTTTCAGGCTATAATTTTTACTTGTCTCCCGACCTCAAATTTCGCTTTCAACTTTAAATGTACGATTGATTTAGGGGCAAAACTATGATCAAAAAGCCCTCGCTTTTTAATCTAAGTTGAGTTTTGACGAAGTTATGGCATTTTGAACTAAACAAAATTATTAATTTTAGTTGTTCACTCTTGAGAGCATTTTAGCTTGACGAACTATTAATAGAAATAAGTGCTCGAAAAGTATGATTTTTAATTAGTACAATAGAGTGACTTTTAATTAAAGCATAAGCTGCGAAATTAATATAAATTATGCTTGATATGAGCTTTTGTAAGCTAATTGCAAATAAGTTTCACGCAGGCTTCAAGTTACAGAGTTATGGCTCATCCAACTTTATGTCCTTGCACCACACAGCTTCCGTTGGCCCAGACATTTTACAGGAGTGCACTGGCGAGGATACTGTCATTACATTTCCAGCCATTAACCACACACACTCGCACACACACACCCAGCCACACACAGAGTGTGTCATAAAATGTTAGTGACGCCATGGCCAAATTCGTTCTCCACTTCAGCGGTTTCTCTTTCTCTGCGACTTTCACTTAGGTATCTGATGGGTGTAAGGGTGGTGACAAAAGACAGCAAAAGGACGCTCGGAAATTGAAATCTGCACCTGGCCTTGCCTCGGACTTCTCTTGTCATATAAAAATATGAATGGTGCCATTCACTATCTGACATATTCACTTTTCGCCCAGGTAACAATGGACATATTTATTGTCTTACTTTCTCCAGACTGCATACACGTCTGCTATCCAAATGTTATGACAGCTTTTGAGTTTTTTAATGAATTGCATAAATTAAGCTTAAAAACATTGTATGCATCAGCTGCGATTTTCATTATGCTAATAAGTTTTCAAATGCTAAATAAATATGCATGAATTTGGAATGGAATCTAATGTCTGCTCCTTACTGCTGATTGTGTGTTGTTTAATTATTTTTTACTTCTTTGTCAGCAACTTCAATGCACAATTTAACATTTTCCAAATTTAGCTTTTCATGCTTACCAAATCCAATTACACTTTGTTCAAATGAATAAACAAACAAAATAAACAATACAATTATTTCAATTTGTTATATTTGCAGCTTACAGAAACGGAAAACAACATAAATATTTTTGCAATATTTACCGCTGTGAATTTGCATCAAAATGTATTCGGACATAAAGAAAAAACCTTAAAAAATGCATCAGGAAACCAGTAAAGCGGAAATTTAATTAATATTTTGCGCGTGAGCCAAGTGTGATATCAGAAAAAAAAAAATTAAATAAAGAACGACAAACGACGGCAAATAAGCATAAATATTTGGAAATGATGACGGGCTTACTGAGTGATATAGGCAGCATTATGGACGAATCGGAGTCGACTCTGTCGCCGCTGAATGCAACGCGAGCAATCTTTGAGCTGGCCATGACGACAACCAGCGAGACAATGTTCTTCGATGAGAATGGCAGCATGTCCTCCACCGAGACACCTTATGTTCCCTACGGCCGACGACCGGAGACCTATATTGTTCCCATACTGTTCGCCATCATTTTTGTCGTGGGCGTGCTCGGCAATGGGACACTGATTGTTGTCTTCCTGAGCGTGCGACAGATGCGAAATGTGCCAAACACGTAAGTATTTCTCAAAGTTTCCGTTTCATTTGCATAATAAGTTGGATATTTACATATCCTTGTAGAAGGGAGTCGAATCCCAGTCATCTAAAATTTACAATACTCTATTATGACTATATATATAGTAGTCTGATAATAATGATTTTCTGTCAAAGAACTTATCTTTCGCCGATTCCAATCTGAAATATTTTATGTTTGCTTGTTAGACATAAAAGTTTTTTTTTATAGATTCTTCCTATGAAGGTTATATGTTTTGGTAAACGGTTCTTTTATGATTTTTTCCAGAAATAAATAGCATAACAATCTGAAACCAAGTTTTCAATACAATATATCCATTTAAAAGTGTTCTCTTGATAGCTCAGATATCTGATTATAGGGTAAAACATAGTCGAAAAAATATATTTTCTTTCTATAAAATTTTGGCATATTTAAATTGTGGTTAATTATGCGCGGCAGGTGTGTGTGTGTGTGTGTTCTTGCAAAGTGCATGTGTGGTTAATTATGTGAGAACCAAAAGTCAAGTGTCAGGTGGCCCAGCCAAAAAGGTAATTAAACTCGAAAAGGATACCTGCTAAATGGTGTGGTTGTCTCTTAGCTGGAAATTTCTAAAAAAACATATAAACACACACAAACACTGACAAATATACCAAATTTGGAGTATTAACTATTGATGCTGTGGAAATTGTTCCACATTTAGGCCAAGTAACTGAAAAAGCAGCTTAGTGCATTGTCATATATCAACTATATTGTTGGTAAGCCATATGGTTTAGAGACATTCTCGCAGTGTACTGACATGCGTGACTTTGATGTGCTTTAAGCATATCACATCGCAAGATTTATGCTTTAAGTGAAACTTGGTCATGACGTCGCATATTGAATGGCGATTTATTTTCAGTTTATTACTTTTGTGGCAGTAAAAGCGAAGCATACTTAAATACTTAAATCGCAACTAAGTGGATATTATACTCAATTTTATGTACCTTTTAGATCGGAAATTCATGAAAATACATTTAAATTATTATTTAATGCTTGTGCATTGGATTATAATTGAACTGACCTTAAAGACTTTGACTACTAGGCAAATAATGCCCATATATTTAGATTACTTTTGAAAATCCCATCCAATACATCCAAATTAAAAGAATAGAATTAAATTCACTTATTCATGTTAAAGTTAGCGGAACTGTTGACTATCAGATAACCAACATATCTACGATTACTTTCTCCAAAACACTCGACCATCTTTCTTGCTGGCAATTTTGACATCAAGCCAATAGAAACACTGCTAAAAGAACTGAATTACCAGCTAATATATTGAGTTTAAATTATTTTACTTCGCTGAGCATTTATTGAAGTGAAATAATTGCCAAATACAAAGCAAAGCAAGTAAGAATGTTGTGGCCAATTGCGTTCAACTACGAGATGCCAAAAACTCAACTGTTCCATATATGCCGAGTGTCTCTTTTTTGAACAGTTTGGCACACTCAATTGTAAATATGGATGGAAGTGCACTCATCTCATTTCTTTTTACTCATAATAATATAATCATATGCATATGTACGGTGACTCACAGTTCAAATCGAGCATTGTCAAAAAAAAAAAGTAATTGCCTGCCATAAGCAAACCATTCATTATTTTTCAAAAATTCCAAAGACCGATGGTAGGTACATCTATTAACCACCAAAATTTATATATGACCCCAATAAACTGGGGTTTCCCCACCGGCTAGGTAGAGTTATGTAAAAAAGTACCCCATTTTTTGTTTACTGCTTATTTCGAGCAGTCTCAAAAAAGTAATATATTTTCCGTATAAAAGCTTAAATAAGGATGTTAATACTTAGTATGATATCCTTTAGCCTTAACAACTTCCCTTAATCTATTATTCATCGAAGATGCCAGCTTCCTGGTAGCTTCTGGGCTGATTCTGCTCCACTCATCCCGCAGAGCATTTTTGAGCTCTTCTTTGCTGGATATGCTGTGTTTCCGGATGTTATTTTCCAGCATAGCCCACAAATTCTCAATGACATTTAAATCTGGAGACTGGGCCGGCGGAATTATCATGTGGGGGCAGTTCCTGATGAGCCAGGACTGTACTATCTTGGCCTTATGCTTGGGATCGTTGTCCGGTTGAACCGGAAAGTACGTCGGATTCCTACCTTCTCGGCACTTTGGAGTAAATTTTCCTTTAGTATGTTGAAGTACACATTTTTGTCCATTGTTGTTCCAAAAATCACAAAATTCTGGAATCCGGCTGACGGGATACATACCCATGAAATGTCATTTCCTCCACCATGCTTGACTGTTGCCTTTACGTGTTTGGGATTCAGGTCAGTATTGGACTGTCGCCACACATAATTAAGTCCGACCGAGTCAAAAATGGTGAATTTGGACTCATATACAAATATGACTATGTTCCAGATCTCCAAATCCTTGTCCAAGTGGTTTTTGACGAACGTCATCCAAGTCCCTTTATTTTGAACGCTTATAAAGGGCTTCTTCCGTGGTACTCGAGCATTAAAGTCATTTTGGCGCAGAAACCTGCACACAGTTTCCACACAGCACTTTTTCCCCATTTCATCCTGCACCTGTTAAGCCACTTTTGGAGGCGATAGCTTGGAATTTCCCGTTATTTTCCTGGTGATCCTTCGCTCCACCTCTTCGGTGAAAATCTTGTTTGGTGCCTTTCTGCCCTTGCCCCCAATCCGATTTGCGTCGACGAAGCGCCGAATGATGTTATACACAGTTGAGTTGCTCAGATTGACCATTTCAGCTATTTGGCGATGTGAATATCCGTTTTGGTGGTGTTCCAGGAGGAGTTTTCGTAGTTCAATGGTAGTCTGTTTGTCCATAGTCCTTTTTGGCTTATTGCACCCGATATGCGGGATAAAACTAAACTGACTACGAAGGATTGGTCTATTTATACCGAAAATACTCAACTTTAGGTAAAAAATCCGGGATTTATGGCAGCCAGGTGTCCACAATGTACATGCTCCAAATGAAAACTCGACCTAAAAGTATGCTACATTTTTATAATCCTACCTAGCAGGTGGGGAAACCCCAGTTTATTGGGGTCATATATTTATTTTGGTGGTTAATATATATACCTACCATCTGTCTTTGGAATTTTTGAAAAATAATGAATGGTTTGCTTATGGCAGGCAATTACTTTTTTTTTTTGACAATGCTCGATTTGAACTGTGAGTCACCGTACATATGTATATGTATTTATATTTATAGAAATTGGGGCGTGGCATATACATTGTGTCCCCTTCTCACAGGGCATATCTCTGTATGCATATCTCTGTATGTATACGAAAAATGCTTGAAACTGCTGATAGTTTTGAGAACAATTTGATTTTTATGCAATCATGAAGAAAAATTCAAATTATATTGCTATAGTTAATCGATATGTATCAATATTCAGTCAACGAGGGCAACAAAATGAAACCAACTTGAACTTTCAGCTGACAAAGAATATATATACACCTTATGGCGTGGTAGATGCTGCCCTCTGCCTGTTGCATACTTTGGCACCATTACCATTACCATTACCCATTTTTAATGGGTTCGTGGTACAGAAACCAGCTAACGTAATAAGCCAACTAAAACGGATGCAGTTTGGCGAATACTATATATTTTTATATGCACAACGTACGCTGGCAGAAGCCAAGCAGAAATGTCAACTGATCGCATTAAACTGAAATTACATTGCCATGGCCAGGACACCGAATCTCATCTGATTCATAGAAGGGGAAAGCACAAGCAAACAGCAGCACAAGCACTTAACTTGACTCTCGGTGGCAGATGCTTATCTGTATCGCACGGTGCCGTAGCAATGCAATTTGTAGTTGCACAAACAAAATGCCACACACAGCATACTTATCACTGTCAGTGACGTGGCATAAAAGTAAAAGCAATAACTATATGGGATCGCATTCTGAATAACAAATGCAATTCATTCTGCAGCTGTCGCTGATGATGGACATACAATTAACTGCACTGAGAAAAATATAGCACTGCATTTTTAAATTAGAAATATTATTTATTTATGAGTGTAGACAGAACTCAAAAAATATTTATTTTCGTTACTTTTATTATTATTATTAGACATTAGTAATTTATGATTTGCCAGTTAGCAAACTTTTTCAATACGAATTCATTGAATTTTATTTGAAAAAACTGATTTGAAATTTGATTAAATCTTTCTGAATTTGAAAAAAAACGGTCTTTGTATTTTTTTATACCCTTATTGAAAATATATTTCTTAAAATATTTCTGAAAAATAGAAAAAGCATTTATAAATGTTGAATTTGTGTCTTTGTGGATTTATTTCGCGCCAACTGCGTCTTTACATTGTGAAGGATTTACAGCAACTGACTTATAGAATATATAAAGTTAAACACGATACATGTCTGACCATAGCAATAATATTAATCGACGTAGCGATATTAATCGTTGCCGTTAAAATTCAAACTTATTTCAACAAGAAATATAAAATTTTTTTATCGTTTATCTAGAAATTATTTCCAACAACAATATAAACTTTTCAGTTTTTAGGTCTGCTTTTTCACTTGTAAGTCAGTTTTTTTCTGAAGTGTATTTTAATCGTAATATGCAAGTATATCCATAACTTAATGTCTATAATAGTAGACTAATCAATCTTGGTGACCACATCAGATCATCATCTTTTTTAAATAATTATATAAATCGAATTATAATGTTAAATGACAGAGAAACGGGAGAAACGTTTTTCTAGCCTACCAGTTGAATATTGAATACAATAAATCGACATGTTCCAAAATGTTTGGTGTGCAATACACAACCGAGTCTAGATAGACATTTTTTATTAAATGTTCACCACGTTTTGGAACATTTTGATGACATTTTTGGTGCGATAGATGGAAGGAAGTCTTACAACTTTTACAGCTGGCATAGTCATTAAATAAAACACTTTTATAGCCAGAAGTAATAAGCTTTAAAGTCAAAAGGTTATTTCATATGTAGTATGCCGGATACGTTTTATTTTACGGCTTAAAAACATTTTCAAATAATGACGACATCATAAAATTTACATTTTGTCCTTTATGCTCTATGTAAATGGATAACTTAAACTATTCATATCTGAATTTGATTGAGTCAACAAGTCCTTTGTGGGATTAACATTTTGCATGCAAATTTAAGTTATTTAAGAAATAAGTTATAAAGATTTTCGTATACCCATGGAATTACCAAAGCTCGTGAAATATTTGTAATAAAGTGCCGTATAAATCAATTTTATCAACGCAAGTCGACAAAATTTGAATTTCTTCACGGCCAAGATGACAAGGACCCGCAAATTTGCCCAAAAGTTTAACAACATAAATCAAAAAAAAAAAAGGAATGTTGCACGTCTGAGAGAAGAAAAGAAAACACTTGTGGCAAAAGAGAGAAAAATATAAAATTAAAATCGCTTAAGTTGAAGTGTCATCTGGTTATTCTAAAGAGTAGTCATGCAACAAATGCTCAAGTTGTGGCAGCTTAAAGTTTGTCAATTCAGTTTAATCCTGCAGATTATTATGCAGATTTAAATTTGTGTCCTTTCCATTTACATATTCACATTGCTGGCAGTTATATACTATCCTTGGCGCTGGCGGATCTCCTGGTTATAATTACAACTGTGCCGCTGGTATCCACAGTCTATGCGGTCGAGTATTGGCCCTGGGGCAGTGTCCTGTGCAGTCTCTCAGAGTTTATGAAGGATGTGTCCATTGGCGTCTCGGTTTTCACACTGACGGCTCTGTCCAGTGATCGCTACTTCGCCATTGTCGATCCGTTGCGTAAATTCCATGCACATGGTAAGAAACATTAACATATTTAAATCATTCATCTTAAACTACTTCAACAACTTCCCCCAGGTGGAGGACGGCGGGCCACTCGGATGACCTTGGCCATAGCTGTTTCCATTTGGCTGTTGGCCATTATCTGCGGTCTGCCAGCGCTAATTGGTAGCAATTTAAAGGTAGTCACTTAAATGGAATATATTTCACCTGTTTTGCTCATTGCTGTTGTTGTTATTGATGTACTTATTAGCCACTTGGCATCAATGTGGAGAAATCAATTGTCATCTGCTATCCGTATCCAGAAGCTTGGGGCATTAACTATGCCAAGCTGATGGTACTGCTGCACTTTTTGGTCTACTATGCCATACCTCTAGTGGTAATAGCAGCATTCTATGTCCTGATTGCGTTACATCTGATGTACTCGGCCAATGTGCCGGGGGAGATGCAGGGTGCGGTGAGACAGGTGAGTTCATTATCGATTGAATTGATGCTTCGAGTTTCATGTGCATGTGATTGATGGATAGGGATGATAATTGATGTGAATTGCTTGCAACAAAATTGATGATGATTGAAGGCAGGAGGAGCTGAAGATGTGATAAGAAACACTGGAATTAAAAGGAGCTAGTCATGCTTAGTCAAAGACAATAAATACTCAAATTCACATTGGATCCTTATCCAAATTGAACATTAAACCAGAGTAACTGAAAATTGTATTTCTTGAGCATATCTGTTTGGCAAAGGCTGATCGAATTTACGATTCAATTGAAAGTGAAAGCCATAAATTGAATCATATTTACGTTAGCAATAGATTGAACATTTCGACTTGGGTCTGGCCATCATTAAATATGCAGGAACATGCTGAAAGGATATTCTCATATTTTCACAAATATTTTCGCCCCAAATGAAAAATTGTATCCAACAGATTTATTGTTATTGTTATTGTTATTGTTATGCTGTTTATGTTTTTTTCTCGCAGGTTCGGGCGCGTCGCAAAGTTGCCGTAACGGTGTTGGCATTTGTTGTCATCTTTGGTATTTGCTTTCTGCCCTATCACGTCTTCTTTCTCTGGTTCTACTACTGGTGAGTGTTGACTTTTATCCGTTACAACAGCAGCAGCAAGGGAAGCAGCAGCAAGGGAAGCAGCAGCAGCAGCAGTGATGTGCGACATGGGATTTATGAATATGTGGATGGGCTCCGGATCCGGATCCGGCTGCCCATCGATGCCCACTTTGTCATCCAGATAAATGTGTCTGCTGTGAGTAATGCGGACACCATTTTGTCCTGGTCAATCAATTTCCAACAAGTCGCTGTCGCTGGCTTCTGTCTCCATTACGTTAACACACATATGTGTTACATACACTCAGAAAAATAATATACGAGCTACAGCTTAGCAAATCGCCACAAAATTTAATATGAATACATTTTTTGTTATAGCAATATTGATATGGAAAAACAGTTCCAATTATTTAAATCTATTCTGCATTGTTTTCGAATAATTCAAATATTATATCATTCCTATACTTATATATAAGTATACTTACTTTACTTTGGTTTTTTTAAAAGGTTTTTTATACTTTTAAAAGTTAGAAAATTAATTTGCGACTTTTCTAACACTGTTCATAATACAAGGGTATTTGAATTTAAACTCTACATCAGCTTAGAATCTGATGGCGATTTTCTAAGCTCTTCGTCTGCGTTTGCTGTTTGGAATTTACATAGATATTTTTGTTTCCACTTACAGGCCGACTGCACAGGACGATTATAACATGTTCTGGCATGTGCTGCGTATAGTTGGCTTTTGCATGTCCTTTGCCAACAGCTGTGCCAATCCGGTGGCGCTCTACTTTGTGAGCGGGGCGTTTCGCAAGCATTTCAATAGGTATTTGTTCATTCACATCAATGCAGCAGAATAGCGGCATGATAGCGATAATCGATAACCGATTACCGATAACAATGTAAATAACTGTTTAACTGAAATTTGTAACCTACAACTTACAAATAACCAAACGCAACACACACTAACTAAAACCACATCTCCCTCGCCACTTCAAATGCATTTCGCTCTGACACAAATCAAACTCACATTTCCCACTCAGAAGTTGGAATTGTTGCAAGAAACTTGAGCTGATTTTTGATTGCAGTTCAGATGGAATTTTGTCTGCTTCGCTTGTTTTGTTGCATGACGCTCAATTGGGCTTTGGGGAGAAACTTTAGATGCCAGAAATGTATGCCACTCAAACGAATTTGTGAGCAAGAAACCACGAAATAAGCATGAAAACTTGAAGTCCACTCAAATAATACAAAAACTTTCAAAACTTTCCTCACATGATAAATGAAACAATCGAAATAGTTTTGAAGATGCAATTTCACAATTTAAATTCAAAATAAATGCTTGATTAGAAAACACAATTTGTTAGCTAAATAATGCAATCAAAAATCGATTAAATTTCAAGCACTGATGCACACACACACACACACACACAACAATAATAATATTTATTTGATGCATGAAGTATGTTTACCGTTTGATTTGAACTGCATCAGCGATAATCACTCAATCTCCATACCAATCTCAATCTCGATCCCATGCAGATATCTATTCTGTCGTGGTGTGAGTGGACGGCGCAAGAAGCGCAACAACGACACGTTCTGCATGCATCGGGACACATCGCTGACCAGCACCGCCTCGAAGCGTTATCAGTCGCGGCACTCCTGCTATCAGAGCACAAATACACAGCGCAGGTGAGTGTGGAGGGCGTTGCCAGGTGTGTACAACTGGGAGAGTCTTATGCCGTCAATCCTGCATCCCATCTAGCTGTCGATTGCAGGAGACAACCATAACGGCCCTGCCCAATGGCGCCACTAATGGAGCACCCATCACGGCCGTCTCTCACAATGATATGTCGAGCTATGAGTTTACGCCACTGGGCGAGTTTGGTCCTTTGAAGGCAACGCAGCTGGTGCAGCGTCAGCAGGAGTCGTTGTTAAACTAAGCACAGGTCAAGCCTCCAAACGGAGATTACAGGTCAAGTCAAGTACCAGCAGCAGCATAATTTATATATATTTATATTCCGAAATTGTAAAATTATCCAATTTTGTTGTTGAAATCACTTTCCAATTCGAATCCACAAACGAAATTCGAACAAAAGCCGAAAATTATCAAAAACTTGGAAGATAAAACTTGTAAAATGCTATTTATGAAATCACTTTCACTTACACATCGAAATATCGAACAAAAACCAAAACCTAACAATTTAAGCAGCCACCTCAAAAATTGTTGCACGTTGAAAGAAAGTTGATGGAAAGTTGATGTAAAGTTGATGGAAAGTTGATGGAAAGTTGATGATGTTTATGTTCTTGAGCTTGTATATACATATATTAAAAATGATGTTAATGTGCTTCTCACATCTAGTCATAGGTCTTAAGCCACAATTTAAGTATTGCAGCCGTTACACGGCTTTAAGCTAACCAAAATAACACAATTTAATTAAATTTACAAATTTACAAATAAGATTTATGGCCGAGACTTAAGCGAAGGACGTGCTTGACAAGCACTCCAAGGAGCGGAGCACACGTAAAACAAACGAAGCAAATCAATTCGAGATTCATTTGTCCTTGTACAAATACAAATACATAAATCAACACAAATTTAATATGCAGCTTTGTGTAAATATATATGTATATGTACATGTATGTACATCTATGTATTGTCCAATGTCCAATGTAAAATGATTTTAGTGTCGATTATTGCAATAAATTTGACATTTGTGTGCAATAAACTTTCAAATCATTTATTCCCATCAAGAGCTGAAAATCTGAGTGATGGTTCCTTTCTATGAACTTATTACGAAGTTATTATTATTATTATTATCTAGGCATATTTTATTTTATTATTATTTTATTAAGGTGTCAATCTTTTCATGCCCGGAAACATGACCGCACCAGGAAATAGGTGTGTCCAAAAGGAAACTGCTTTTGGCACCGGTTTGAACCGATCCTTTGATAAGGATGAGGTAGATTAATTGGTTAGCTTGCAGCGACACACAAAAAGAAAAAGGGTTTAAGCTTTTAAGCCGTGTTTACCACGATTTCCGGCCAAGTAGCCTTTAACTCAAATTGAACGCGTCTATTTAATATCCTTTATTTTGCCGTGAGGCAACATTAACAACACCCAGGAAACAACAAGGAACAAGGAACAGCGTTGACAACAAGGGAGAGGAATCAACTCAACTCGCAGTTGCCATTGCAGAGTAGAAGGAGACGTTTTTGAATAAATTTCAAAATATATATGTATTTATCTATATATTCCCACCAAGTTAAGTTAAGCTGTTCTTGCAAGCGGATCTAAATTTCCGCTTGCCAAGTAAAGCTGTTCTCTCTTGACGCTTATTAAAAATAAAGAAAGAAAACCCGCTTTGCGATTCCGTCTAGCGCTTGGAGTGGTAGCTGAAACTGAAGATGAGGATGACGATGATGATGCTGATGCTGATGCTGATGCTTCAGCTGCCACGTCAAGTTGTCATCTGAGGCAACTTGGTGAGTGTTTATTCGTGGCTTTATTAACTGTCAAAAAGGTACATTTCACATTTTCGCATTTTTCGCATTTTTCGACAATCAAATACCACACAAACTTACAATGTTACCAATTAGTCGGCAAACTGGCCATAAACTATGTAAACGCATTTTAGCTAGCCTTGAGGCTTTAACTGGGCTTGAGTTTGCAGTACTAGCAAATTTACGTTTCTAATTAAAGCCAGAAAATGTAACTTTTTGCATACAAACCAATTGTGGAAAATTATAATTATATTTTTCCATTGGGAGATTCCTTTGTGTCGGCAATTTAAATTGTTGCTATGCACAGGTAATTCGATAACCCTTGAACCATAAAATACCTGTATTTTATTGTGGCTATAACCTTTGTTATTCAGCCGGATTTACAACGGAATACAACAAATTGCAATTTAAAGGCAAATTTTAGGTGACACGTGGAACTCGAAATCAGAGCCGTGGCTGCTTTTGCTTCAATTCCCGGCGGATTGAGTTGTGATAAGAACAAGTCTTTAACAACTAAGTTAAGTGGCTTGTTAAGGTGTGAATAAAGTAAGTATTTGTTTGCCATGAACATTAAATACTTGTTGTGGCATTAACTTATTCATTTCTTATTTAAACGGCCATTAAAACATTCATTTGAGAGGCGACACTTAAGAACCGCAATAACACCAACAATAAGAAAGCCATAATGAATGGATATAGTAACAAAACACACACACAAACAAATAAGCCATATACACCTACACACGCACACACACACACTCTCACACACTTCCACACACGCATGTGGCGCAATAATAATAATGACAAAGGCATATAAAACATATGGGAGCAAAAGAAGTGGGGTATGCAAGGGAAGCTGTGTGTGTGGGATGTGAGTGTTTATTGTGGCAAATAAATAAAACGATTCGAGACACAAATGTAAATACTGCAGCAACAAAAAAGCAACTCAAGGTGCAAAGTTTGGGGGCAAGTTACGGTTAGCCTGGGGGGCAAGAAATACAATGTGGGGATGCCTGATAATCGTAAATTGCGGAAAAGAACAACACGCAAAGCAGTGAGAGTGAAGTTTAATCTAGTACACACAATCAGTGTCACACACACTCGCACACACGCACACCCACTAACCCACACACGCACGCCAAAACTTATACACTTACACGCATTAACGGCATAAAAATTGACACTCAATAAGCATGAGGGCACTTATGGGGCAACCAAAACACACACGAGGGCTTACTTTTGCCTCGATGACTACACTCGCAAAAATATATAACCTAGTACCTATCGCACTCAAATTTGCATTTCAGACAACTTTTTTGTTCATTAGCAAATATAAAACTGAAAAATAAAATGGAAAAAATCCTTTCTATCTAAAAATATTTATTTAAGCCAGAAAATTATTTGAATTCTTAAAACATATTTGAATTTTAAGACGATATTTTTCTGCGTGCAGTGTAAATTTTTTTTTTGTTGGCTTAATATGGGCACGTCGCCTGAATGAGGCGCCACACCCCCCGCTGGTGTCGTCTGCTGCCGGCGCTGACAGTCCCGATCCGAAAGCTGTCACCAGGACAACGTATGCTGCTGCCAGCTTGCTATGCATTTCAAATATATAAATACCTATCAGGGAATAATGGAGACAATACGAAATCATGGGAATGTCACCTTTCTCGAGCATGTGCCTGGCATTCGAGTGTGAACATGTACTTTGAATATATACTCTTGATGAATGTGAACTCATCAACTTGGAGGTGATACTTTTGGAAACTATAAGTGGGATAAAAAAATCTGGTCAATTCGATATAAGGGCCGGTCGTCTCTACAATAAAACAAATATTGAGTTCCCAGCTCAGCAAAGACGTAAGTAGATAAGCTCTGATCCATAAGGATTTGTGGTCATAAGCATTGGCATTTCATCCAATATTCATCATTCATTTGATCAATTATATTTCAACGTTATTGGAAGTGATTTAAATCCGCGTCACGTCTATATGTATCTCAGATTTATTTCAATTAAGTCGATTCGATGAAACCCAAAACGCAAGCCGATTAACTGGCTAATAAATAATGCCCCATTTAAAGCAGTTCAAGAAGCACGCACAAATCAAAAATCATCACTTGCCGACTTGCCAAATACTCTGCTCAAATGACACCCCTTTCGTCACGCCCAACCAATCTCAGCCTCAGAGGGAGACCCCCTCACAGCATCCACAGCATCCCGCAGACACCCGCTCACTTTATTATAAGCCCAGGGCTGGGAGGCGCACAATCTAACAATTTATACGGTTCACACTCGAGTTCGAGTCTACTTTAAGCATTTACAAGTTTATTGCCAAGACAAGTCAAGTGGTCAAGCCCAATGCTGGCAATCCTGGCCGAAATCACACTTTGCCCGCACTCCTCTTGCTGATAGGCAGCAATCACAGTGGGCGGTCCCACGACGGGTGGCTTATGTGGCTTAGGGGTGGTGGTGGGGGTATGTATCTGCTTGCATGAAAAGGGTATAAAATATAGTATCCTGACACTATGCGATGCTAAAGCCAGCAGTAAGTACAGGTTTCAAGATTAAGCATACGACTCATGTGACAGGGAAACGTTGACGCTGAAATTGAAAGTAAACTCGATGAGCTGATGAATAAGCAACCACCACCCTCCCCCTCCACCTTCCACCCCTTTAAAAGTAAGCAAATTAAGTTTGTACAGTTAAACAATTATATATCAATTGAAATAATTTTGCAATTGTTCTTTTTGATTGCTATCGATAGTCGATTTGTATCGATTTCGAGTTATCGATAGAAGAAAATTAAATGTGTCTACTTATGGAAAGGAGATCTTATATTTCAAAATGAAAGTCGCTAGCTCTTGAATCTGTGGAAGGGACGGACAGACTAACATATCTATATCTAATCAGTTTTTAAAACTGATCAAAAATATATATATAAATATATATATATAGGGACTTCATAGAGTCGCACGAGCTTCCCTCTGACTGTTACATACTTTTGCATCAATTTTACACATTTTCGATGAGGATTCTCTTCTCTTCCCTCATCCCAATGGTAGTATTTATTTAAGAAAAAATGTTGTTTGCATAGCAAGCAACCCAAAAACTAATCAAGAATATATATATATATACATATATGCCACATACTTCTTCACTGCATGTCACGATAAAAAGGCAAGCGAATACAATTTTGAAACAGCATATAAAAATAGGCAGCGCGACCCGCATCAAATAAGCAAATATGTGGCAAATGGAGGAGGAGGAGGCGACATGCTCACAAAACACTACGGCAACACTGCAACACTAAGCAATAAAAAGGACACAAGACCAAGATTGTCACATTATTTGTAGTTTCGTTGAGTGTAAAACAAATGCGGAGCCATTAAACAGATTTTCAATTTATTCATTCGTGCAGAGAGAAAGTTGGCATGGAAAGTTCAACTTGGCAACACACATATGCAAATGCATATGTGTATGTGTACAAAAACCAAATAAGTTACTAGGCATTTTGGGCTGTGGTCAAGCTGAGGTTTAAGCCCACAGCTCAAGGCATTTGACTTAAAGTAACCAAAAACAAATATTTATTTTGCATTCAAAAAATCGCCATTAATCTGCTTTTGAAATTTTAAATTCAAACATATTTGCTCCATTTAAATATATAATTTGATGTCCAAGCCACATAACCAGTTTGGCTGAGTCTCAGTTTTTTGGCATTTGGGCAATTGCAATCAATTTAACTAAGTACAGGCGTAGACTTTCATGTTGGGCCTTTCTAATTTAATGGCATAAGAGACGCCACTCTTAACTCCCACGATCTTAGCCCCTTCCCAAAAACGCCTTCCAATTGTATCAGCTGCAATTCAAAATGATTGACTGTCTCGTTGGCTACGAGTAATTTGATTGAAGAGGGTTTTCCTCTTACCATTTCCCCATTTCCCCATTTATCCATTTCCCCATTTCCCATTCTCCTATTCACTTTACCCTTTCGCGCCAAAGCACACAGCAAACAAATAAAGTAAACGATGCGCAAGAGCCCAAAACCGAAAGCAGAAACTTTATCTTAACAGCTAATTTTTCTTATATTTTCTTTATTCTATGGGGCCCGAGCAAAGGTCGCCAGTTGGGCGCCCCAAACTTTGTGGGTGTCCCAATTTTACAGGGGCGCTAACCAAAGTCCTCGGATTAGAAATTAATTAAACAAGTGTCCGACTTTTTGGTCATGTCCAAATTGTTAAGTCATGTAAAACGTGCCAATTGCTGTTAGCTGGGGAGCTTTTAAGCCAAAATGCTATTTGTAAAGGCAACTGGGCAAATATGTATAAGGTCTTCAGTATGCCCGACCTTGAGTCTATGGTCTTAATTAGATCTTAGAGTAAATTTTTAATGATTTAGCACAGTTTGGCGCTTGACTTGTTCAGTATCAATTGGTTTGAATCGGAGCAGGAACTGTAGCGGAATACTCTCCAGGTTGCGCAACGAATTTCTGTTTAAATAATATTACTCATATCAAATTTATCATCATAACCATTGCATTTTTCACTTGGACAACCAATGCCACAAATTCAACAACTTTGCTGCCTGAAATCTTTTCACTTTATCGATATTTACCGATTTATATTATGTCCCTTAAGCGCTGTATGTTATTAAGCCATCATTCGATTCACTAAGCCCAAATGTCACATGAATGCCACATTCATGACAAGGCACAAAAGTTACTTACATTTATACTTACTTACACTCAGAAAAAATTTGAGATACAATTTGGAAAATTGCCCCAAACAGTCTTTCTTGGTTTTCGAAATAATTTCTAAATATACAAAGATCAATTTAGAAAAATACTCTAAACTGAACATTGATCTAAAAAGTAGACTACTATAGTTTCTAGAAAAAATTTCTAAATAAAAATAAAAAGAAAGTTAAAAATTGTCCTAAAAACTAGAAAAATGTTCCAAATAGTAGAAATTTTAATACTCATTTCACGAAAAATGTTTGCATTTGGGAAATCTTAAAATATAAATAACAAAAAAAAGTTATCAAAAAATATTGAAAGAGTTCTGTATTAAAAACACTTTGGAAATTAGATGATATCTTTCCAAACTTTGGAAAAGTCGAGTCTAGAAGAAAATATCTGATTTTCAGGGAGGCAGCAACTGAACGTTCTGAACAATCTTGTTGACAACAAGTTTAATCCTTTTCAGTGCAATTTTTTTCTGAGTGTAATAGTTGTTGCCCCGACAAAATTATTAATGATAAATCGGATCAAATTTGTCAGCATTCGAACTCAATGGAGCTGCAACATATTTCATCTACATTGAACTGGGTGCTGACTGCAACTCTCGAATTATTCGCCCCAACCCATTTTCTGACCCTTGCCACTGCGAATGGGGATTGGAGTGTGGGTGGGCTAATGTGTGGTTGGGTGGAGTTTCAACTTTGCGTTGTCCTCGCGTTGAGTTGAGTTGAGTTTGTATTGGTTGTAGTTTTGCCGTTCCACTCGACTGCATGCAAAATAATGACAAATTATTTTGGTCAAAGACACGCCCGTCCCCAAAAGTCGGACAAGTCGGCGTTTAGTACGTGCTTTTTGTGGATTTCGTTTGACGGATTTTGTGTTGTGGCAAATTTTCTTGGCAACTTTCGTTCTGGTCCTGTGGCATTTGAATTATGTATGGTCCTTTTTCGAGGGGGCGCACATGTGCTGGGTGGCAAACACGTTTTATGGACATGTTAACACCGCATTCAAATATGCATTCATTTAAACAAAGCTGATTTTATTCATAGTTTGCGACCAACAGTGTGTTCAAGCAGATTATCTCATCGGCCATTTACAAATATGTTGGGCTAAAATAAATGCAAATAGCAGTGCAAAAACTCTACCAAAATATGGCCAAGTAGATATATCCTGAATTGTACTCTCATTATTTATATAAGATATTTTATTGTATTTTATTTGGAATTTGTAATTTAATATATAAATATATACGCCTCTGAAGTATAGGACTTAAATGTGCCAAATAAGAACATAATTTAAGCGTTGACTTTCTTGAACTTCAAAACTTTCAAGATTATGTAGCGAAAATAATGCTAAGTGTAATAACATCTCGTTTGACAAGCTCCACTGCATCCACTGCGTGCACTTAAACCAAAAAGATAGTAATCAAATATAAAAAACACACTGAAAACTAGAAATTACTAGGTTTTTGAAATAATAAACAAAAAAAAAACTTTAGATTTTATTTTTATTTATCTGAAATATCTTCTACTAAAAGAAATATATTTTTAACAAGCAGAATCATAGTAATATGTTTGTACAACTGAAATCTTTAGTATTTGAAAAGAATCTAATCTTTATAGTTCTGTAAACTGGAAAAACTAAACTGAACCAACCTTGGCATCATGAGTATGGCGAGTTTTAGTTTTGCTGAGTGTTGCAACAATGTGTTTCAACCAAATGTCAGAGAGTAGTAGAGAACTTCAGCTGCCAAAAATGTAAACACGCTAACACACACACACACACACACACGCAGGCAAAGGAAAAAATAAATTATTTTTCCTAGCAATACGTAATACAATATGCATTATCTTCGCGTGGTTAAGCAAATACAAAAGATGGGCGAAAACAAAGGGGAGAAGAATGTGCAGGAAGATGAAAATGAAAGCTGACACAACAAATGTCAAAAGCAAAGGTTTTCTTCTTCTTTCTTCTTTCTTCTTTCTTGTTTGTGTTTTCTTTTTCTCCTCGATTTAAGCGGAATGAATTGTCCCAAAACTGTCAGATTCAGTTGCCTGCAGATGGATTAAAATATCGAAACAGCGAAGCTTAAACGGACAAGCAAAAGGGCTAACTCACACACACACACAAACACACACATATTTATGGATATGGATAAAAAGGGTTGTCTGATTATTGCATACTGTTGGGCTACAGGTGGACATTGCTGCCCCTTAACGTGAACGTGTGTGCAACACACAAACAGATCCGTTTTGTTGCAGTTGCCTGCCATTTGCATATCCCAAATGCGCTGTCCTGGATCGCAGCACCCAGACGCTTATGTCACTGCCATGCAACAATATGTACATTTGTGTGGCATGAGGCATGCAGCGGCGCTAGCCAAAACAAATCGTTAACGACCCTTTGCCCCTTTCCCCAAATCACGTAATTTATTGGACTGCGCAAATATTTGATTTTCGAGTGAGTTGCCACAAAATCTATTGACATTTGAAAATGGATACAGATTATGCGTAACTTTTAGGCTAAACTCATTTGTGCGTTGGCGAGTTGTGCCACGTTGCCACCTTAACGTGCATCAACTAATCAACTTGGGGCAGATTGGTAAAATAAATTACGAAGTTTCAATAGGTCAACTGACTTTTAAAAAATGTTAAATTATATCGCTTTAAGATTTTGAGCCAACCATTCAAACACACACTAATTAAACTGAATATATATGTTTCTTAATTACCTGAATTAATGCCAAATTCAAACAATTTGCCACATTTAAAATAAATGCCATTTTCAGAGCTTACCGAAGCTGCCGCTTCGGTTGGTGTCTCGGCTAGTTGTGGCGGCAGTGCACGGTAAGTATGGAGTGGCTTCGTTAAGTTCGTTAACTCTGCAACAAGTTCGATGAGTTTTTCAGCTGGAATCTGCAGTTCGAGTCGAACATGTTGCAAAGCGAGCGTAGGCAAACCAGGAGGAGAGGAGTGAGGAGCATGTTGTTCGACAGCGACGCACAAGCAAGCATGTTGCAACGACACGTTCGATGTTCGAAACACTAAAACGCAAAAAAAAATCAGCCGAAAAAATCAGTACAAAATGTCCGTCCTTGTCCGCGTTTTTTTTGCCGTCTCTGTCTTGCAACCTTTTTGCGCTGCTCGAGCACGTTGCGGCTCGATGTTTTGTTTGAGCGCGACAAGCGGAAAAAAAAACAAATTTCAGTCGGCATCGGCATCTTGAGCGGTGCGGATGTTGCGGGTGATGGCGTTGCTCCAAGACATAATTTTATATTTGTCGAATTTACCGATTTTGAATTTATCAGCTATTTTGTTCTTGGTGTATGCCCTAGTTTCACTCTATTTTGTTACTGATCCACATTTTACATGCAACTTTTTCAATCCTCACAAAATACGCTTCGAAAATTAGCCATAACTTGAACAAAATTGAATCGATTTAATTTCCAAAGCCATTTCAAAGTTAGTCCCACATCTAAAATTAACGCATTTCCTATTAAAATCTTGAGAAAAGTTTTGGCAAGTTCTTATAGATGATTAAATTTCGTAGATTAATTAAACTGAATGCTAACTAAATGCAAATTGAGAACGCATCGCATAAGAAGAAAGCAGAGGAGAGCAGAGCGGTGGAGAGAGGAGGAAAGAGCAAAGCTTAAGTTGTAGATACCCTATATATTAAAGCTAGTTTATATTAGTCGATATTCAGCAACAGTAAAATGCAGCTCTGAAGACGAATACCGATGTGATTGGAAAAGAATAGTAACAAATCATAAGCAATAAATACCTAAGAAATATTATGCATTTGTGGCTGAGCTTAAATAATTCATACTAACTATTTATGTTTGTCCGATTGGGTTTTCATGGGTTTTCCAAAATCTATGCAAGCATTATGCATTTTATATCTTATAAATCATGAAAGTATTTCTCATTTTCATTTACTTTTAGTATAGTTTTATTTTATTGTATCCACTGGGTTAAGTTGAAATTAAATGCATAAAATAATACAAAATGAATATATAATCTATCTTTATTATTATGACACCTTTAAGTTGGAATGTCGCACTGTTCACAAAACACTTGACAACCCTAACCACACTTCGCCTGTCTTTTAATGTGGCTTTAAAGCAGCCTCGCGCACCAAGTCTCTCTTTTTCTAACTTTAACGCACTCTCTCTCTCTCTCTCTCTCTGTCGATCTCTCTGTAACCGCCTCTCTTTTTGTTTTGGCCCACTCTCTGTGCTCTGCTCTGCACTTGTCTGAGCTTAAAACGTGTTTTTGCTGCTTTCAGCCATTCTTCAGTTTTCAGTTTGTCAGTTCAATTCGAAACGCGTCTCAGTTTGGTTATTGACCACGGTTCAACGACGGCTGCAACTCTTGCTCAGCCAGCCAGGCCAAGTGCAATTTTTTCGCGCAGTGTTTGTGAGTGTGCATGTGTGCATGTGTGTCAGTGTGAGGTGTGCGTTGTGGAGTGGAGCAAGTGCGTCCAATTTTGCGATCGGATCGATTCGTTCGTCGAACGGCTTCCATTTGCAGACCGCGATTCACATTCGTTACTCGGTTTTCAGCTGACGTCTTTCTTGCTTATCATTTGCTTTATGTATGCAAATCGCGTTATTTTGCATTACGGTTTTTGTTGATCCATCGCGTCACAAAAAAGTGACCAACTAATCGCACAACACCCCCCCCCCCCCCCCCCTTTTGTTGTTGTTGTCGTTATTGTTGATTTCGAATTTGTTTTTGCGCTTTTTACTTGGGTTTTTTGTTGGAAAATTTCACTTTGCATTCAAATCAAGTTTGTGTGTTTTGCTATCGTTGATTTTGGTCACACTGTGCCTATTACTACTGCACCACCAACTACTGCCATTTTTGGCTCACTGCACTCGTTATAAGCCAGGCCAAGCCAATTAATGGCCCATTCATAGGCATATTGTGCTTCTTAGTTGTAATGCGTTTAATTAGCATAAAGTTTTACTGCGCCTCCGTCAATTGAAGTCGTACGACGACCTCCACGATTAGAAACCGTCAAGAATAAGCACTTAAAAGAACAAAACATATTAATTAAAAATAATAATTAAAAGCTGACAGCCGACTAATAAGTGAAGGTCGCCAGCAAATGGCTGTTAAACTCTTTTTTCTAAGTCGCCTTTGAAATTCGGAAAGAGTATTCATTTACTCTCTCTTTCTCTCCCTCTCTCTCACACTCAATGTCTCTTCTTGGAAACTAGTTTGGCACTTTCTGTTAATTAGTCTAACTAATGGCAAATATGGCAAATGCCATTTTCAAAATAGAAATGACAACAGCAACACAAAACCAACAAAAAATTGCAATCCAAAAATCGCATAAATAATTATAAGATACTCATAGCCAAAAAATGAAATGAACAAACAAATATTCACAGTATATATAGATATAGATGACATTGCTCAAGGTGAATGTTGCCAATATCTTTGGACAGAATCTACATATTAATGGCCACATTTTGTTGTCAGTGTTTGAACGTACATTTAAATAAACTAAATTAATTCAATAACAATAATAATTGTTTTCCTAATTGTTTGCGAGTGTTTAAAACTAATTTAAATAATAAAATAAATGAGGTTAACAAGCAAAAACAATTGCCAAAAATCGTTATTTGGTAAAATACATAAATAATTATTATACAAACCCTCAAGCACAATTCAATATTTATCATATCCAAAGTAACCTTGACCTTTTCAACGAGAAAAATTAAATCATAATATTTTTAACAACATTTTAACGGTAACTGAATCTAAGGTGTGCGCAATACTTATTTCAAGAGTTTTGTTTTAATCCAAAAAGAAAAAACCAGTTTAACCAGTGGACAATTTTTTTGGTACTTTGGCTAAATGCGCTCTAACGGTTAAGTGAAAAAAGCCATAAAAACAAAAACAAAATGCAAAAACTGAGCAACCAAATAAATTGCTAATAATTTACAAATTGAAAGCTAAACACTTCGCTAAAAACAAAAATTACAAGCAAAGCCGCAAATTTTATAAACAAAAGGCTTGTGGGATATTACTTAAGCCCCCAAAAACCAAAAACAACAGCAAAAATGTCGATGTCGACGTCGACGCCACTGCGCAGCCTCAGCATCGTCTTCATCGTCTTTTGCTGTGTCAGCAGCGGCAGCATCGCACAAGGTGAGTGAGTTTAACATATGGTTTCCATTATACACCCCGGCATCGGGTATTCCCATTTTGTTGTGTGCTTTGTGACGCACCTACAATATAATCAAAAAATAGTTAATATTTGGCTTTTTTATTTATCGCGATGTTTTGCAAGAGTATTTTATTTGCGTTCCTTATTATTCTTTTTTTATTACCATTTTATTTATGTGGTATACCAAACAAATTTTTGTGCTACATTTTTTTGACTTTATTGTGGCTGTTATCATAGGGTATAATGTGTGGTTTAAGCAGAATAAAACATCTGTCTCTGATTCAGATTGAGTTCATGCTAATTAATGTTGGCTTCTTGTTTTCGGCCGCTTTTGCAGCCGGAACTAAGTCGAGGTCTGAGCTCTGGCAGCACTTAAGAGCCTCCCATGTTGATATGACACAAGAAAATCGTGTTTAAATATTAAGAAGCAAACAACTTTTATCAGATATGTCACGAAAGATATAAACGGAAAGAAAATGGCCAATAATAAAGCCAAAGAAAAATAAAACACGTACTTCCGCCACTTCAGCCAAACTGTCTAGTTTTTTTTGTACCAGCAACAAAGAAAACAAAATCTTAGGTTAAAACAAAAACACGACAAAAGTAAGAAATAAATTGCCTGCACCTGTAAATACATATATATGCACAATGTACATATGTGTGCGTGTGGATATGTTTTTATTTACCCTTTTGGGAGTTACCGTTGGTATTTTTGTTTTTGCTCTGTTTTCATCAAGCTTTTACGATTGTTGTAATAAGATGACTTCGTTTTTTAAGTGTGTTATAATGTCAATGTGTCAATAAAAAAACTGTAGTCACCCTTGTGTGTGTGTGTGTTAAGGCGTATTACAAATATGTATTTTGTTGTTTGCTGCGCGGATGTTAACTTAACGGTTAATGGTACGCGAAAGCAAAAAACATCGTAATTTTTATTCCAGCCACCTTAAAAAAACAATCGATAGTTTCAACTCGATCACACTTTGATGTTTTTACTCCGTTTCGTTACGCAAATTCGTTTGTACTTTTTGTGTCGGTTGACTTTAGTTGAGATTAAATAAATAAGTAAAAACAATTTTGCATTTGGTTTACATAATTATGTATATAAATCATTATTATTCGCGTATACATATTATCATATCTATATTTTTATATGCCTAATTTTTACATAAGAGCTAAGCGAGTATGTTAAACACAGCGAAATTAGCAAAAAAAAAAAGAAGAAAAAGGCAACACCTAATTAAATCAAAAAAATTACGCAACACCAAAGCTGAAGATGAAATAATCTTTCTACTAAACATAAAATTCAATACCGAAACAAAAATCCAAAAAGCGTAGACAACCTAGACAAACAAATCATTTTGAGTAAAAATAAAAGCAAATGTGTGCTTTGGATAGCATGTCAAACAAAAACTACGCTAATGAAATTAACTTACTAATGAAGAGCTGATGATCGTAACGCAGAAATATTCAAAAGGTACAGGTATTTGAAATCAAGAAATACGACTTTTGGAAATCTACATTCATTTCAAATACGTATATATAGAGACATTGTGTCGCGTGTGTAAAAATAAATAAAAACAAGTTTCTGATCGCATTTATTTGCCGACAACTATGCAAATTAAACACCAAATATATACACACATAATATGATATGTGGAAAGAGAGTAAGAGAGGGAGAGAGAGAGATATGGTTTATTTTGTAACAACGAAAACGAAAGTGAATCTCGCTCATGTGCTGACTTTGAAAACCCTTCAGCTTACCCCCATCGCACATTTCACTTTTCTTTAGCTAGTTGTTAATTTGATCGAATTAAAGTATTGCATGGCATGCATGTGTACATGCGATAGACAGAGATGCCGCTACTGATATGCTCTATCAAAATGAAAGAAAGTGAAAGAAATGGACAAAACGTAACAGGTTCACTGAGTCGCCGTCTTTTTTCTTTTCTTTTTATTTTTGCTTCAAACTGTCACACATGCGATTGTTTTTATTATATGCCTTTTCTTTTTTTTGGTTAATAAACGAGACTAGTACTCGTCCAAACGTGACTTTGCTCTCATTCACCAACATTTCCGAATACAAGCAAGTATTTTTGAGTGTGTTTTGCAAGTGTCTGTCTGTCGTCTTCATGAATTTGAGTAATTAGTGTCGATTTTTCTTTTGGAAATTGACTGTTGACAATGATGAGAAAAATTAACGATGACATTCAACTCGATATTCGCATTATTGCAGGAGAAAAGCTGAATTTGCATAAACAGCCTTCCACAATGGACATGCAATTTTAAGAGAAAAACAAAATGAACTTTCTTTAAGTATGTCTTATTATAAGTATAAAATTAGTATTAAAATATAAACAAGTATAAAATAAATTGTGTTTTATTAATATTTGTTTGAATAGCCCAAATTTCAGTCTTTGATCCTCGCTTTTTATTTGCATTTCCAAAACCACACTCAGATCTTGCACAATAGTGAAAAACATTTAAAAAAAAAACCAACAACAATTGCTCCAAAAATCCATTTGTAATTAGCCAACTAACTATTACTAATGCTGATGCTGATGCTGATGTTGGCTGTGTGAACAGCGTTTCACAACATTGTAACATTATGAAGCAACGGACTGTCTTTTTGCCAGTGCCCAAATTGAATAACAAATTATAAAGAAAATAGATTGCTCTATTGAAAGATACCCTTTTTGATGATTTGGTATAATGAGCAACACAAATAAATGCCAACTGAAACAATAAAATCTAGTTGGCTTAAATTCAGCTAATCGATAAGCCCATTAATAAGTTCGATCCATAAGAAAAAGAATATATCGCTTAACTGATATCGATAGTTTGTTCAACCGTCACAACTCTGCCAGCACTTCAGTCATCTTCCTTTCCTATTGCCTTTTCTTCTCGCAAACGTGAAAAAGAAGTTTCGACGTCGCTTTTGAAAGATTTGTTTCTTCTGTTCGAAACGAGCTAAACAGATATTATTATTCTCAACAATTATACAATTTTGCTGTTAAGTCGCCCTGATCGTTGGTAAGGAGAACAATAATGATATATAAGACATATATACAATGTTTTTGTCCGATTCGCAGTCGTTGCTAAATTCTTATACGCTTTGCTTTCTTTGCTGACCAAAAAGTAATGGCAGAACCAAATAACAACGACGCCAAAAAGAAGGGAGTAAAACGTCCGCCCACCTATCCCACGGCATCTAATGCCAATACGAAGAAAAAGCGCCAAATGCGTGCAGTTGAGGAAATTATGCAGAAACGCGTTAATAACGGCACTAATCAATTTTTGGTCAGATGGAGGGGCTGCGCAAAGTCGGAGTGGTCGTGGGAGCGTCCCGAGAACTTGGGCAAGGATGCAGCCAACAAGATAGCGCAATTTGAAGCTAAATGTTTAGCCAGCAAAAACAATTTGGTGAATATCGCAGAAGTTAACCTGAGTAGTGCAAGCAGCAGCAGCGACGATGACGACGACGTGCAGCAGCAGCCGCAGCAGCAGCAGCAGAGGCAGCCGCAGCAGCAGCAGCAGAGGCAGCCGCAGCCGCAGCGGGAGCCGCAGCAGCAGCCGCAGCAGCAGCGTGTAAAAAGCGTAAAGGATACCAAAGGCACTTCATCCTATGCCTCGGATGCGAGGAGGCAGCAAGTGAGTAGTTGGTGTAGTTTTTAGTCAGTCAATGTCAGATTGCTACACTCTGAACAGGGATTTGGGCAGCAGACTTGTGGACTTGTGACGTCTCTGCAAAAACAGCGCCAAACAGGTATTCTACCACCCATGCCACCAAAATCGTCGCAGTCGAGCTCCAGTTCCGGCAGCGCCAGCAATGCCAGCAGCGACAGCGCTCCCAGCAGCCCAGGCTCTCCTAAACGTAGCAGCATCAGCAAGCCGTCTGGCAGATGGGATGCCGATCTGAACACTAAAATGAGTCCGGGCGGCCTCGAACTTGGACTCGATCTGGAGAAGATCATCAAGTCGCACAAATTGGGTGGTGAAACTTTTCTGGTGGTCAAATGGAAGAAAAAGAAAGAGCTAGATCTGGTGAAGCTCAAAGATGTCACTGATCTCTATCCGAACATTGTTCTCACGTATTTTACGAATCTCGAAAAGGACTATAGATAAATATGGTAAGTCCGATTCGCAATGGGAGTTGAAGTCAAAGACTGTCTTTGCCACACTGCTGCTGCTGCTGCTGACGTTTTTTTTTAAGTGTTGGCCCTGTGCCCATAACCTTAAACACGCGCTTCCGTTTTTTGTGGCGCACAACAGCTTCATAACTTTACAGTTCGACGCTCGCATTGCCATGAGCCATGAAAATTTGTTGTTAGCCGGTTGTCTTTCGTTTGTTTCGTTTTTTGTTACAATCAAGCTGAAATTTGCCGCCAAAAAGCGCTTACATCCGCTCCGTGAACTTTGCTGCCAAACTTCTGTCAATTTATCAATATATTCATTTACCTAGCTGTGTATGGCTTCTTCGATTGTGCAGCAACAGGGGCAACAGCATCAGCAGCTTCTTGTGGCAGCATCTTGGGACAGCTTCATAAATCACATTGATAACAACGTGTGTCCAGCCACAAATGACAAATTGCCACAGTGCCCAGAGAACACTTAGCACGTTGCATGTTCGTTCCTACGCTTGGCGATTTTCTAAATTGCACGGCATGGCAATATTTTTTCTGAGTGTATGTATATAAGCTAGACAATCGATTCAAAATGTTTATATTCTTACACAGTAAGTTAACTAATTGTAAAACTTTATTTATGTCAAGATGGACAAAATTCAAATTTATTCTAATTGTTATATACATATTTTGTGTATATATATACTCCAATATAATCCGAATGTCGTCCCGTCAGATTCCGACTATTGATATAGTCTTTTATATTCAAATTAGAACAGACCTAAATCGCTTCTACTATTTAAAGATCTTATGATCTGTATCGGCTAACTATAAATGATATTAATATAAATTATTTAATTGTTATATATATCCACAAGATTGTTACCAATTTAAGAAGGCAGCGTATTTGGCTTTCGTCTAGCTAGAAGCGATTCTTATGAATTGTGCTTCCACTAAATTAGATTCTGAAGATCAACGTGGCAAGTTATGTGGCTCAGTGTCGGTTTCAGTCTGAGGTTGTGGCTCTCTCTTCGTCTTTGTCTTCGTTTCGCCTGTTGGCTGATTGTAAGTTGTTTTGCCTGCTTATCGCTGGCATCGCTGCCGACAGCTGGCAACAACAACAACAACACACACATTCGCACACACTCATTCGCAGTGATGACAATCGTCGCGACGCCTTCGCTTTGAACTCGTCGGCTTGGCGGGAATTTGGCTTATACCATTTTCTATCCGTGACATGTTCGCTTTGGCCAGACGAACCGAACGGTGGGCGTTCAGTTCATTCAACTGCGCATATCGATATACCCTACCCCTTGCACCCACCTTACCCTGCACGCCGCCGTACCCTCCACCCGGCTGCTGATTGGTGACCTTCTGTGGACCAAGCCAAAGAGACACACCTAATCGGCACATGCTGCCGACTGGCAGCTCTTGTGGAGTGACTGGCTGGACAATTTGACTTGGCTAATGTGTCCATTTGTTGCCGTTGTGCAATTTCAATGCCATTGGCCAGCTTTTGCTCTTAGCTGATTGCATTTGTTGGGCAATTCGTCAAGTTTCTTGTGAATTCGAAAAAAGCCACAATCATTAGCAGACTTTCAGTTTTAGCTCCAGCCTTTTTTTTTGTACAAATTTGTGACGGCCATGTATTGAAACCATTAGGCGCTAGATATATTTATAGTCTTGCAGAAGTATATATATATATAGTCGAGTCCTTATAGAGAAGTCCGTCTGTTTCTATGCAAACTAGTCCTTGTTTCATTTGCAGCTGTATGAAAGTCAGCATATATTATGTTTAATGAACGATCTTACTATTTGTACATGCTTATCCTTATCGAGACCAAAATACTATATCATATGGCTACCATAGCAGCAATCGGTCAAGCATTGAATTTCTATAAAAAATCAACAAGATGGTATAAATAAATCGTATAGCTTTCATAGGAACAATCAGCTGGTTTTCAATCTCATACAGCGTATGTAATCTTCGGCGTGCCTTAGATAGCCAAGATTTTTGGGCCTGTCAGTTAAGTCAAGATAAAATTGGTACATTTGTAACAATTACGCGTCAAGTTGAGGCCTCTGTAAACTATTGAAATATGTTTGGTCAGCTCAGCTCAGCTTGATGTTTATGCGCAGTTTTAGTTTTCAATTTCAAGGAACTCTTCAAAGTTACTAATTGAAGTCAAATTAATTGAGGGCAGACGGAAAATAAAATGTTGGGCTTAAAATCCATGTGCAAAAGTAGTAAAAAGTTAATTAAACTTGTAAGTTTTCAGGGTCAGATAATATACATAATATGCGTCATTCTGAGTAAAGTTGAGATATTTAACACGTTTTGAATTGCTGCCACAAGCATTCCAGCTGGCTTTAGACTTGTCTTCGATCTGCAAATGAAAAAAATCATTTTTGCAATTATGCATAACCGTTTTTTATTATATATGTTTCTTTTTTAGCCCCGCAATTGACGGGTTTGTGTGTTGACTTTAATTCTTGGCAGTAAATTTAATCAATTTGGTTTTGTAAGGCGCGCTTGTTGCCCAGATATCCATCTGTATATCGTTGGTGCTCTGTCATTATTTGATATTATTATTGGCATGCAGTTCGCTGCTCGAGTCGACTTGGCTTTTGCCAGTCTCGGCCCATTTGATTTATGTGCTGGCTCAACTATAATTTAGCCGCGTTGAACAAGTTTTTCAGTTGTTCATGCTGCTGCAGCTCATATGCATATAAGGTGGCCAGACCGGGAAACAAAAATGGTATTATTAAACCGACAATTTCATTAACATTTTACTTGATCATTTATAATTATAATTATACCTTGAACTTATTGAAAATAGCGCCAAGGGCAACTCGCCTTGTTATTTTGAAAAATCTTATTCTAATGGCCAGTGTCTTTCATTTCCTAATTCAAGGTTCGATTTTTCTAAAATTTTAGAACACAAATTGCCAAATTCCTTGATTTTTTTGTGATGTAAACGCAGAACTTTTACAATAGCATTTTTGTTGCTGAATATTTTTGACATTCTTGGGATTCTATTGAGCTAAGCAGTTTCTATGACAAATGTACAGGCTAAACAGTTAATATCTATAAGTCAGACATATATATATCTGAGCAAATATAACATACATTTTTAGGCATATTTTCTAAAGTCTAAGAAATATTTGCTATTATGGAGAAATACGTTTTTGAAAAATATAAAAAAAGTCTTTCTTTTATCTGTCTTGGCATTTCTTGTATTTTTATCTTGAACCCTTTCTAGTTTTCAAAGATATTCTTTAAATTTCAGACCAACTTTTTTCTGAGCGTAAAAAGTATCATCTCTGATCCCATATAACAACCCCTCTCGACTAGAGTTTATATTCTTTAGCTCTTAAGTTGGAAATTATATTAAATCAACATTTGTTAAATATTTATCTTTGTGCTTATTCGAAACTTATTTGTATGGGTATTTCCAACACCTTAGCGCTCATTAATAAATTGCCCAACAATTAAAATTGCACTTCCATTCAAATAATTGTTAATTTCCTGTTCAAAAACCGCGAAATTTTGACAATTTTCAAACCACTTGTATTTTGAAATTGTTGTCTACAATTTTTTTTCTTTTTTTTGGTATTTTGGCAATAATTTGCATTTCAATTTTAGCTGGCATTTCCCTTGATTTCTTGTTGTTGTTGTTGTCAGTGTCGTTTCAGGTATTATTACAACAACAACAAACACATCAGTGATAATTTTTCGGTCTCGACCATTTTTGGTAGTTGATGTAATTACGCCCAAGACGGCGACGCCGTCAAGTGCCCTCATTTATGACGCTTTGCATACAACAACAAAAACCAAAGTAGCAACAGCAAAATGTAGTTGTTGTTGTAGTTGTTGTAGTTGTTGTTGTAGTTGTAGTTGTTGTAGTTGTAATGCAATTTGTTTAACGCTTCGTTTATTACCAAAAACAGCAACGCATTCGAGACGCTCGTCGTCATCGTTGTTGCTGTAGATCCGTTGGTCGCGTAGGTTGGCAGTTTACTGAATGAAATACAGTTAACAGCTAGAAGAAAAAAAACTTAACATATCAAAATTCTAAATACCCTTTCAAAATTGTAAGTTGACAAATAATTGATTTGGAATTGATATAATCTTAGCCATATTATTATAACTGGCATATCTGCACTGCGACCTGCTGGATCTATTTGGCGGCATAATCTTAGCCACATCCCTCCATCTCATAGGCTGTTATACAGTTATTTATATTTAGTTATCACTTTATTAATTAATGTATTAACCTCTTTTGGAAGCCTGCCTTAAGCATTTGGCAGTCACAGAGAATTCATTTAAGCCACAAGTCAATTTATTATATCAACTGACTGATTTATATGCATAGAAAGAGTATTTGCAAGTCTTGAAACGACTGCTGCAAATGCAAAATATATATGCACATATACTCATCTCTCTCACTCTCTCACTCTGTCACTCTGCTCTCTCTTTCGTGCCTGTCCATTACACTGTCCGCCTTTGGCAGTCTGTGATAGCAACACTAAACAACTTGCTCAGCAGGATCTTTTGCTCTTGCAGCATGTCAAATTGGCTTGAGCGGGTGTGGTTTATCATTATTATCATTATTATTATTATTATTATTATTATTGTTGTTATTATTTTTGGACAGCTTAATATATTTATTCAAGTGCAATTAATGTGCCAGTATTTGTTTATTAGAGTTTATTGTTATTGTTGTCTGTTTGCCAGTTTGTCAGTTTGTCTGTTTGCCTGCGGGTTGCAGGTTATTGGAACAGCAATTACTTGGCCCGCGTCATGGGTTTCACTTATTGGGTGAGCACTGTGACCAATGCATTTCGTAGTGGCTTCATATTTGTTATAGTTCGTGCGCTCTGTTTGCTGTTGATTCAACTCGGGCCAATTAAGTTGATTGCCACAGATTTCTTTAACCTCATTAGATGGATTTTGTGGAGTTAACCAACTTGTTTGTGGCAAATGCTACAATCATTAAATGGGTTATTCCCTAGCTGGGTTGCTAATTTGTATTCATTAACTGGGCCAAGTGACGTGTGTGTGTGTGTGTGAGTGTGTGAGTGTGTGTGTGCATCAAAGTTTCCTGCCTTAGTTGGTTGGTCAAAAGATGATTAACACACAAAAAACGTTTTCGAATTAACCTTGACCGTCTCTAGCCTGAGAACTAAATGACGACTGTTGACTTGGAGCTTCTTCCTCGATGAGATAGACCCATATAATAATAACCGACCATAATGATATAACAATGCCCGGCAACAATAAAACTGCTCTTTTCTCCATCTGTTTAACTGTTCCGTTTCTTGTGGCAAGTGGCAATTAAAATCATAAAGCGACCTTGCATTGTTCTCATTTTGTGTGACGTCTTAGAATCTGGAAATCTGGGTTACTTCTGCTCAGTTCAACAATCTATGTTTACATGGATAACTCTCTGATTGTTGTTACCCCAGGCATCATCTGTATTTGTTCTTCTTCTTATTTTTGTATTTGTTTTTGATTTTTTGCATAATTTTAATTTTGTACTTTGTTTTTCTGTTCTATTTTCAGGTATGTTCAAGACACGCCACACATAAATAAGAATTCGCAACATTAATCAGAACCCAATAGACAGACAGACAGACAAAATTATCTGAGTCCGAGTGGAGGTTAACTTTTGGCTGATATCTTTGGCGGAGCTATGGACAACAAACAAAGAGCTAAGACAGTCAATTAAGAGGAGCCCCTGCTAACAATATTAACAAATTACATTTAACTTTTATCGGAACACACATATATATAGATATATATAGATATATGTATATATATATAGTTTAGTTTATTCTGTGTATGTTTCTATATATATATATAACATACAAAGAACAAACTAAACTACAACATAATGCACAAATGTCATGCGAATTCTTAACGAATATATATAAATATATATATATATATATAATATTAATAAATCAACTAACCACATCGATTCTGATACAATGTTTTTATAATTAATATCTTAACTAATTATAAGTAATTATTTGCACGTTGAAGTAGACAAAGTTGTACAAAGATCTACTAACTAAGTGAGATATTATTCGAAATATCATACTGACTGAATTTTCATTTTCATTTGTAATATTTTCATTTTTATTTCCACTCAGTTTGTGGAAAATTGTGTCAATTTCAATTTGTTGAATTTTCCATTACATTTTATTGCGAAAATTAGTTTGAAATGTATTTTAAATGTCACATTTACTGGATTTGTAATTCAAATTTTGCAGTTCAGCCAACGATTTTGTCCGATTCGATTCGAGTTGTTGACATTTTTGTTTGACTTTTGTAAATATTTTCGATCGCCCCCAAACAAATACCGTTCAAAAAATGCTATTAATCGTATGGATAAACAATTTTCTTGTGGCTGTTTGTGCTTTTCGGGGTGTGTTGCATGCGACCCCATTGATATGGTAATTTGCCAAGCGTTGCATTCTTCTTGTGGGTGCCTTTGATTCACTTTCGTACAACAAGTGGGCGCGCATTCGATATATGTATGTGTTGCATGTATATATGTATATATGCATTTGCATGCCAAAAGTCTGAGTCAAAATTTGGGTAAGAAACATGAGCCAGAAACGCAAAGTGCCAATTTTTGAGAACACACAATTCTTAATGATATCTTTTTAGGTCTTGGCATAAGTCTGCTTAAGTTCCATACATAATATTCTTGATAAAGTATAGAATTCCCAATTAGAAGGATAATTTAACTATAATTTAGTTCTGCTTTAGACTATATAAAAATATATATAAATATATAAAATGAACAAAATGACAAATTATATGCTATAATTAACTTGTAAATGATGTTATATCAATATTTTATTTCCTTGAAAACTGAAAGTATCCGATTATACCTAATATATAGCCGTAGTCTTTTCAGATGAAGCTCCTCTGCAATTACTACATAATTAGCTAAGCCCATTTCAGGCATTTGACGTTTTCTTTGTAATACTTTTCATGGTATTTTCCAAATGGCTTTCTGCGCCTACAACTTCCGCTACGGCTAACAACAAGCTGGCTATAATGTAGTGTTACCAAGTTTGGCGCTACCAATTTCAGTATGCAAACCATTTGGCATTTGGCGTTTGTTTGCCATGACTCATGAGACAGACGACAATTGACAGTTGTCCGTCTCACTCTGGCTGGGCAGTAAGCCCACCGCCACGCCCACCCAGCTGCCACACTGCACTGGGTGCATTGAACGCATTTACTTTTGCATCGCTTCTCTTTGCGCCGCGTTGCACGATTTTCCAAGCACACTCATTTTTCGCTTTTTCCTTTTAATTGGCGTTTCTTGTGTTTTGATCGGGCTTTTCCTCCATCGCTCCTCGTATTCGTCTCTGTTTTGTTTCGCTTTGTTGCTTCGTGTGTTTTCAGCACTCCGTTTCACTGTCGCCTCCACAAACTTGTTGCAACTGTGCCACACAGTTCGCTGTCCAATGTCCACTGTGATTGCTGTTGTTTGACTCCGACTCGTGCCGAGATTGCAGCGATTTGTATGGCTTCCAAACTGGGCCCTAACTCCGCCCTGCCCAGCCCGGCCCTGCCCCGCCTAGTCACGCCTTGTCTGTCGAGCAGAACGTGGTGAAAAACTTTGATTTCATTTTGACAAATGGCCAGGCCATAACTTACGATTTGGGCAAAAAGAAAGCGTTAACATCCAAAACGGAAATGCTGCTGAGCCATGGGCCAGGCCCAAACTCAGCTACCATTACCTGCCAATTGAGCGAAAGTAAATCGAATAGCCAAATTTGAAACTTTTTAAGTTTCTATGGCAAATGTAATTTGTGGATCGTGGTAATAGAAAAATGTAAAACCATGGCTAATATATCTTTGGCTAGAATATAATCAATCCATTTAATTAACAGTTTTCTTTTACTCGACTCTCTACAAATAATATTTGTCCATTTCTGAGTTCAACACGCTTTTCTGTTATGCCCCAAAACATTAACCTTTCTAAATATAAAGTTTGATCAATTCCATTTGCCACTCTAGCGATTCGGGCAACTAAATTGGCCCATTACAATGAATTCAACCGGATTCCATTCGGCCTGTTATGATAATTTAACAGGGGCAATAAAATAATTCCCACAAAACCGGCAGCAGCTTCTGACTTTTGGGGTTGCGATAACCAAACAAGCATCACACAATAAAAATGCCAAAAAATATATGTATATACACTGTATATATAAAAAACGAACTGCAACTGATATCCTCGAAATGACAATGATGTGATTCATGTTAGCCAGCAGTGACTCACAGCCAATGTATCGATTGTATTGGCCATGTCCAATGAATGGGACACCACCCGTCGAGTACTCTTGTACACTCGCAAAAAATATCGACCTGATTCCCTTTTCTCAATGCTGTGGTAATTTTCTCTACAGTTTGTTAAAACATATATAATATCTAAATACCAGTTTGGTTTACATATGCAGCATTCCTGCATTTGGTATTTTATTTTTTCACATTTTAGAAAGTTTAAAAATTCCTAAAAAATCAAGATTAAATCGATTTGAAATTGCTTCATTTTGACAACCAAATTTTATTACTTGTTTCTGAAAATAGATAAAGCCTGAATCATACATTAATTTATAATTTGTCTAAATATCAGTTCGATTTTTTTCTGAGTGAATTTAGTCTTGTATTTGACTCGTTGCATGTGGCAGAGTCGAGTTGGAGCCGGTGACATAACAGGCACAAATATTTTGAAAACAAAAGAGTCTTGAGAGTTGTTGGTTGGCCAGGTGTGTGCAATGAGTGAGCCAACTGTTATGGGCCCAGCGCAGTCGGAGTGAACTTTCCGCGTTACCCCGGCCCAAAGGCAATCGAGTGTGGCCAAATTGATTACAGCTGCTCAAAATCCTTGACCCATAAATGCCAGTTGAGCAGTTTTTCGTTCGTACGCTTTGGCTGTCTTGCCATTTCCGTTTTGTTGCAAAGTGCAAAAGTGGCAAACATAAAAGTTACAAATTATTTCTTTTTCAACGCCATTAATGCGTTTTCTTCTTCTTCTTTTCGAAAATTATATACCTAAAATACGGCTTAACATTTTTTACCCAGGAACGCCCCATTGCAAAGTTGTTTTTCCATCCAATTTCAAGGTAAATTTGCGGTCTGAGTTTGTTTTCTTGGGTGACTTTGGTCACAACCCTCTTTATTGTCACTTGCCACTTGTAGCTGCCGTCAAATTACACTCATCAGATTACGCAAGTGACAATTGCTAAAATCAAGACATTAATCACTTGAAACTTTTTTACATTCAATGCAACCGTGCATCCTTACATATGTTAAGTGCCTCATTAATGCGCACCAATTATGTTAAGTAACAGAATTGTGTTAAGTAACAGAATTATGTTAAGCAACTGAATTTAGTCCCGAATAAATTTTGCTTCTTTGTTATATCATAAATACGAACTTTCTATTTGATTAAACTTGCAAATGATTAAGAACGGTGGTTATTCCAAATTTCATTCAAATTAAATATTCTTCAAATCGTACAGATTGGGAATTTTTGGTTAATCTTTTGCTAAGTGATTCACTTCCTCCAAGCATGACTCTTAATTATTCTCAGTATAAAAAAAACAAGTCGAAAAATGATTTTTTTTTTATTTCTTTTACGTTTTTAATGAAGTTGAAGTTGAGTTTTAAGAAGACTTCTTTCACCAAACTTCGCCTACATAAAAATGCTTAAGAATTAAATCTTTGTAGATTTTGGAATAAATCAAAACAAACAAAGGCAAAATAAATTTGCGAGTGCCAAAAAAAGGTTAACAAAACAATCAATTTGATTAACAATCTTTGGTTTAGTTTTGTTGCCTGTGTTTTTTTGATTGTCGGCTTGCTGAGCTTGGCTTGTGATTTATTGTGTGAAGAATAAGGTTCTTTCTATCCATCTATCCATCCATCTATCTATCTATCTATCCATCCATCTATTCCGATGGCGTTCTTGGTTACTCGTTTCGAACATTTGCATATTCGCCGCTGTTGGGCGTCATTTAAGGGTGGGTGTGTTGACCACTTTAAAATGGGCGTGTCTCCATCATGGAAGCCATAGTCGTTGAATGGATGCCCTAAGTGGTTTGGCACTCTGCTCCACACCTGAGTGCCTGAAATTGGCTTCATTCTCAAGCAGTTCAATGCCCCACTGACTGAATGGCAGGCAAATGGGAAGAGTGTGATTTGAAAGCAAACACACTTGAATAACCATCGAATCGCTACCTCATCTCAGAATGATTCCTCGAATCTGCGATTGCATATTAAATGTGAATCAATTGAGAAACCACTCAAGGCCACCACAGACACTGCAAACTGCAAATTCATTGTTGCCACGTCTGCGAATAAGATATGAAGAGGTGCGAGCTCCTTCTCCACCATATATCTTGACATTTTTATTAAAAATGTTCGCGAACAAAGGGCACATATTTTATGCATGCCGCTCGTTAAGCCCAAGACCAAGTTAACAAAACTGGCCAAGCCAAATTACGACTGCAAAATGCATTTTGTTGTTGGCGATGTTGTTGCTCTTGTTGTAGTCATCATTTCCTGATTAAATATCGCATTGTTGCCTTAATAACAACAGCGACAAAGGGGCAACTGGACAGCTAAAAAGCTCCCGGCAGGAGTTTCACTTGTGCTCACATATATATATGCACAGTTATATGTATATATATTATATATATATATAAAACAGCACTTTCAAGGAAAACCACATTTAATGCCAGTTTCGAGCTGCACTTTCTCAACGTTAACATTATGAAAGAGACACGGCCTCTGCGAGGCAAACTCGTAAAACATTTTTCTCGACATTAGCGTATTTATCAAGATTTTGAATACATTGTCATTTTTGTGGTATTCAGTCAAACTATTAATCTGATGTGCAATATTATTATTATGTATGTATAAATATGTATATATATTATCACAACAATGCTAAGCATAAGTAATGGGAATGGGTTTGAGCAAAGTTATAACAACACAATAATGGGATCCCTATTGGGATACATGCTGAAGAGAAGAGCGTATGCAATGTGTGTGCTCCGTTCCAGACTTATAAAGAACATTCTTTGTTGTCAGAGAAGTAAATGAAGTATTTTACACTGAACCGATTAAAAGTTGTTGATCAACTACACCCGTTTCGGACACATTTCAATCGATACAATTGGATTGGAAAGCCACACTCGCAAAGATATAGGCTTCCAATCCATCATATATAGCATATCCAAACATATTATTGACCAACACAGATCTTGTCAATTGAAACGTATTTTCAGATAAATATATATATATTTTCTTCAACGCAATCAGCAAGATTGGAATGTATTTAAAAGCTGTGTTCAGTGTATCTGCTAGTCGAGCACTCTCGACTTTTGCATTCTAACTAATTAATGTTTGACAATTTTCAGTTGACAGCCGAGGAAATGACAGTATATTCAAATGAGCTTGGCTTACAAACCGAATAGTTTCATAATTAATAAATTAGTCAACATCAGTAAATTACACAATATGAGGGGCAGAAATGGCAAAAAAAAATGAACTGCAATCCCTGCTGCCATTTGTGGCATTTGCCATGTGGATTCGCTTGCCACTTGTATTTCAACAGCAACAGCGACAGCGACACCGCCAGCAACTCCACAACAGCATCCAAGTAGTCTTAGAGTTGTACAGTCTGCAGTTACGCCATTTGAAGTACTCGCACTCTAGAGTGGCAGCCCAGACAGCAAACAGTTCTATTACTTAATATGCAACGCTAATGCGAACAATGCCAGCACGGACTTGTCGACAAGGTGGGGGGGAACGTGGAGCAGTCACAAGCTGAGGCTCTCCATTCACTCAGGCCAAGCGTGCCTCACAACACACAAAGTACAACTGAGCCTCCAGATTGGAACTGCTGGTGTCTTTGGTCTTGGGTCTTGGGGTTTTCAATCAACGCTTTGGCCACGACTTCCAAGACCTGGTTTAGAAAGGCGAGAGACAACGTGCAACGTGCGGCTCTAAATAGGAAAGCACATTAAAGTGCTTGTGCCACGTTGTGTACTCCACTCCGTAACTCTGATTCGACGTGGGCGTCGCTTAGCTGTTTTCTCACACCTAAACATCAGCTGCGTGCCTTAGCTCGTTTTTTATTTTTAGTTTTATTTGTTTGTTAGCCATCTTTGATACACAACATTTTGAGCCACTTTAAGTTCTTGCGGCGGCACTTTTTGTGTGGTTCTAGACGTGGCTGAATTTTTAGAAGTGGTTTGTTATTTCTAATGAGCTCAGTTTGTTCGCCGCTGCCTGAATGGTAATTTGAGTTGGCCAGCGAGCGAGCCAAACCAGCTGGAATAAGCCAGGGATTGTGATGTCTTGGAATTGGAGCAGAAGTAAATGTCGAGTGATTTGTAGTCGACTCTGATGTCTTGAGGCGGTTGAGGTTAGTCTGTTCAACAGTTTGAATAAAGATATGCAGCTCAGATTTTGAGGGAATATATATGTATCTTCCATCAGATTAAAATAGTTGTTGATTGGATGTTGTGCAAGTTAAGTGGAGATATAAATATATTTAACTAATTATGTGTTGTTTTTAGATATTTAACCTAGCCTGCATATAGCTATCGATTGTAGTCAGATTTGTATTAAAAAACATACAAATTAAATTCAAAGTTTGCTACAAATTGCTCCAATTGATAATGATATATTTTGCTCCAGTGAAGCGCAAAATAATTCATAGTTACTCCGTTGAAACCACAGTTTAAGTGGGTTAGCTTAATATAAATATGACAAATTATGGTTTTTTATAAATTGGGAATGATAAGTTAAGCAACTATTTATTATTTGTTAGCATTATAATCATTTGAGGACTCCTTATAGAGGTACTTTTTGATAAAACTCAATCAGAACTGCAATGATTGTATTTGGTTTAGAGCCGTCATCTGACTAGTATTTTGGGTGCAAGCCCCTAGGCTGAGAGAGTCTCGGTCTGCTCTGCTTATTGCTGGACAAACTTCAAAAATGTGTTCTGGAGTCTCGTTCCCGTAATCCCGTAGATTATCACCCTGTCCAGCCTATTCAAATTGCCATACCATTTCCGAGACAAACTTGTACATTCACGAGTATATCCTCTTTCGAGGTTGAAGAAAGCCCATCTTTCCACTTAGCTAGAAAATGTGATTATATTTTGTTCAAACTCATTTAAATACAAATCTTATTAAATTTAGCATTTTACTGCAATTTCAGCTTGAACTTACATACCATGATTTAAATAGGATTTAGTTCAAGAGTTAAACTGATCAAAAAGTTTCTATTCTTTGCTGTAATAGACAATTATTGGCCACAATTTATTGCTACATGATCCGGCCAAGCCCAGTTCGAGCAATCCAAACTCAGTCGCAACCACAGCAACCACAGCACAACCACATTTTCCGTCTCAATTCGAGTTCGACTTGAACATTTTGCTTTGCGCCAGTTTGCGAATGAGCTAAAAACTCGTTTGCATTTGCGCTCGTAATTTACTTTTAATATTTGCAATATAATTTTGATGTTGCCAGTGCCTTTATTAGAGCAGCGAGTAGAGCACGCTTTGCAAATTAGATAAACCGAGCACAAAAACAAGCCAAACAACATCAACAAAGCTGCGCACTCGCACTCGCACCTCCAGCATCTACATGCTGCCAACTTAATAAAAGACAGAAACTGGCTAAAGAGATGGAAAAATAACAAAGGAAAACAAAGTGTGAAGCACAAATCAAACATCAGATAGTTGATAGAATATTGATGATGGTGCTGATGATCCATAATGATCCAAGTCGGCCTTTCACCCCGCTAAAAGACTGCAAAGACTGCAGCTCTATGACCCAGCACGAGCCCAAAACAAAGGGACCAAGTTGCAACTTCTCGCCAACTTGGCCACAAAAGTCGTGAGTCAACGAAAGGGAAGGGAAGGGACTGCGGACTTTGCCACCCGCACGCGTTGGGCAAAGTTTGGTATTGAACCAGTTTTCCTATTTTTTATTTTGGTCAAACATTGCGGGAGTGGTAATCGAAAACCGGCTAAAGAATTTCCAACTAAGAAGTTTTTCATGCTCGTTTCCCATTTGGCTTGCATCGAGTATCTTTGTCCTTATATGCATGGCTAAAACGGGCTGCAACTTTGTACTATTGCCCAAGAGTTTGCGGTTTCTCGCATTTGTGCCTTGAGTGCTCCCAAATGGGTTGCATTTGTCCACAAAGTGTACATTTTCCAATATTGCTGTTTAGCTGATTTTATTTCTTTATTTATGTGGGGTTTACTCAATTTTTGAAATGGGCTGTAAAAAATGAAAATATACAATTAAAAGTGATTTATTAGGATTACATTATCTACTCCTATATCGTCAGCAAAAATCAATAAAATTATCCGTTCTCCGAGCTATATTCAATATTATGCAATGCTTTTCAATATTTAATCATAAGACCTGAAAATATCTTATTATGTTACACTTGGAGATTTATTCCTACTCCTATACCCAAAAGTGATTCATTATCTGTGTCCTATATCAAGGGGTTATTCGAGATATTTTGTCAAAGTGCTGCTCAACTGAAAGCGTAATAAAAACTACCAATTTGATTTTATGTTGTTTTTGCCTGTTTATCTGATCTGGGTTAGCTAAATTGCAGCTTTACCAAATCTCAGATAAGATTTTGGTTACTCTGATTTCCACTCAAACTTAAGTTGAAACTATATATATGTATATATTTACTTACCTTTGCCGCAGCTGCCCATGAAATTAATTTCACGTTAACCCCGTTCAACCTGACCAACCTCTTTAGGCATGGTGCTCTTGGTCTCTTCTCCCATCGATGAGTTTTGAATTTCAACAGGCCTCATTTGGAACTACTCGAATTACAATCGCCATCTCTCTCTATCTATCTCCATCTCTCTCTCTCTCTCTCTCTTTCTGTTTCAGTCTGAGACATTACGAAAATCATTCAATCGAGGAGCGAGCCACAATTTCACTTTTGTTGGCCTGCCTTTCTTTTTCAAAAATTCATTCATAAAGCCAAAAAAAGTAGCTCCCAACTGACCGTCAAAAAGCGTTATGCAAGCCACCCAAAACGCCCCATTATGCCACGCCCCGTTGTGGTCGCTGTTTCTTGTTTTTGTTGTTGCCGCATCTGCAACACGAATTTAGGTTTAAATGGCTTACAAATTTATGCGCTTTTCAATTTACTTGCCGCTTCTTTTTTCGTGTAGTTTCTGTTATTATGTCAAGCTCGTTGCTGAATTTTAAACGCTTGAATTTAAGCCAGCTTTAGACCTCATTTTTCCCATCTGAGTTATTTGTGCCTCGCATTAAATACTTTGCGTTTGTGGGAACTTGCAGCGGGCAACGGCACTTCAGGAAATGGCTGTAAGACAAACTTGCCCCACTGGAATGCGGTCTACTACTATAAATGTGACAGTTGTTGAAAGCATTTGACAAAATACCAGAGTAGTTGTAGCTGGTCAGGTAACACACCCTCGAGTAAGAGTCAAGTGTCGGTTTTTTGTAATTGGCCTCAGCACTGTTAAGGCAACAAGCACAATACGCTATAATAGTAATTGGCCAAGCCACCGATCCGCACGACTCACGAAACAGGTTCGGTTCTCTGCACTTTTTAGAATGTTGCTCGAAATCGCAGCGGTTTCTTGTGCGGGTGTTAGCCGCGTTCCATTTCCAGGTAACAATTGCTTAGCGTTGTCCTTGACGGAAAATGATTGATTAGCCTTTCTCGACTCTGGTCGATAGCAGTTATTGCCGCAAGCCGGATATTGCGGCAATGTCGGAAACTGTGCACGAAAAAATAGCCAAATCGATCATTATTATGAATACCATGAGCATTTCGGTTTTTTCAAACATTTCAAACTAGTTTTTAATCGCATTTTCTTTTTTTTTTCCTACATTACATTTTCCTATTTGCATAAGTCGCGCAACGGTGGCAAAACTGCAGCCGACTAAACTCGACTTGTCGGCCAAGTCAGCATTATTTGGTCAATAGGCGAGCAACTGTTTTAAGTGGTCAATATTGCATTCGCTGCATGTTACAAGAGGTTGGCAAATTAGTATTTATGGTTCAGTTTAAAGACAACTCTGTCGATCTCACATGGGGTCAGTGACTTGACTTGTGCTTAACTACTACCACCAAGAAATTGTATGTGGTTACTTTGATTAATGGACACTGTGCACCCATTCCCCCACTCCCCCATTTTCAGTTGAATATGTAAAATAAAACAATTTTGCCAGAGCCCCAGGCGATCTCAGACAATGTTATTCAGCATCTCTCCTCTAGAAAAGTTCTGCTTGTATTTATTAATTATATTTTTTAAAGAGTATTGAAAATATTTACCCACATTTTTGAACTTTGGAAAACCATAACCAAAAGTTTCACAAACAATTTTCGTAAATCGCGGCCTAGTTTGCATATCAGTTAAGTTGTTTTAGCAACTGCTACCTGAGCAGTGTTTGTGTGAAATTGTACGGGGCAAAGCCAAGCTGTTCCCGAAATCTGCACTTGCCACATATTTGCGCTATGGGCGGTTGGTAGTTTGAGCATGTGTTAACCTACAAGTATAAGTTGTAGTTGCTACCCACCCTCCGCCACCACTCGACAGCCGCACTGTTTGGCCAAGTCAAACAATAGACAAAACAGCGGGCAATCCAAACAGCAAACAGCTGGCGATTTGCCATGCAACACTTTTTTGGTTGTTGTTTTTGTATTTTTGTTGTTTTTTTTGTTATTATTTTGCTTTTGTTTTGAGTGCTCACGCTATGCGCCTGCTTCGCTCTGGCGTTTACTTTGTGTAACAAGTTTGCATATGTGATTAGCAAACAGCACAGCGTGTATTAGTAAATATAATTATAACACACGAACACTCAAAGCACAAATACAACATACAACATACAACATACTATAAAAAGAAAAAGAAAGATGGTGTAAAAATGGATTGTTGTTGCGAGAGACGGAGAATGATGCAAGAAGAGCGCACCTCGAAATTCTACAATGAATCGAAAGACTGAGACGACAAACTTGATGCAATGGAACAAAAGATTCGGGCGACAAACTGAGCACAAAGCGTGGGCAGCATCAACTTTAATGATGCACGCAAAAACAATGTATTTGTATTTTGTCATCAGATCGGCTTACATCAGCAACTTCCGTGGGCGCTCATACGGCCATCGTTGTGTTGTTCGAGAATCCATTGAGCAAACCACAGACAAACAACAATAACAACAATAATACATTTCAGCTGACTCACTTTTCTCTCTTTACCATTCTTCTGCCACACTTGACATTGACCTTCGATGGCGCATGATTATTTTCTAATTAGAAGCTGCCTGGGGGCAGCTCAACTCATTGTGTCCACCACTTTGTGGCAGACCCTGTTTGTCTACTGGTAATCTAAAGATCGCTGCGACTCTGTCGCTATCTCGACTTTATTGTTCTCTTCTGATTTGTTTACTGTGGTATTGGATTGCTTCTGTGGGTCTGTCACCCCATGGAAGTCCATTAAGTGTCATAAGTAAATTAAATGAAATTATCTATTTATTTGTCTGACAACAACATAAAAACATATCAAGAATATGTGAAAACTGGGCGTGTTATGATGTCAACCAAGTCAGTTTTGCTTGGCTAAGCAGTAAAATATACTATATACATATATGTTCATAGTACTCATAAAACTGTGAGAACAGACTGTAATTTAAGAACAAGAGTCATAACTTTGATTAGCTTGGTTGTGTTTGAGCCATGAATCGGGGTGTTGGCACGCGTGTGCGTTTTTGGTTTCGATTTTTATCTGTATTTTAAACTAAACTAGTTTTTAAAGTTTAAATATAGTTCCTAACATTCATTTTTTTTACTTATGTTATTTAATAAATGTGAACTAAAAAGATGAAACTTTAAAGTTAAAGTTACAAATTGAAATACATTAAAAATAATAATAAAAAAATATATATCATAAAACATTTATATGAACTAAAAACTATCCACAATTTTTAAACAAGTATTTAAAAAATGTAAAATGGAAATCGAAGTTACAAATATAATCAAATAAAATAAAAAAAAATCAAATAAAATTAAATACAGTTTAAAAGTAAATAATTAAACTAATAAACAATAAATCATGGACCGTGGCTCAATTTATATTGTTTTTAGAAATCAGTCAAGATGTGACTGGAAAACTGTTTTACGTGCTTTTAAATCAGCCAACAGATCAGACGACCTTCAATCAAGAAGAAGAAGAAGAACGGCTAAGAAGAAGCAGCCGCCGTTACCAACTTTTGCAAGTGGTCGACACAGAAACTTGATTAAAGCTGGGAAAACTTAAAGTTCAACTTGTTTCATAGCTGATATTGCTGCTGTTGCTTCTTCTTTATTGCTGCTGCTGCTGTTGTTGATTTCTTGTTGTTGTTGTTGTTGTTGTTGCACTTCTGAATGACTTTTCGCTATAGTGTCTTGACATTTCGCACAAACAAACCGAAAGAAAAACACAATAAATAAGCCTGCAACTAAAAACACAAATGAAGAAAACGCTGGCGCTGCCTTTGTTTTGCAACTGATTGTTGCAGCAACATTGTGGCCATTGAAAATGCATGAATGCGAATGCGAATGCGTATGCGAGTTCAGGACGCATTATTGCTGCCATTATTAGGCGTACAGCAAGTCAGTCAGTGTTTGTTCCAGAAGCCAACCAATTTCTTGCATGCCCAGCAACAAATTTCAGATTCGAAATCAGCTGCAGCAGCCAGTTGGAAATTCTTCGCACTAACGGTAAATGTCAAAATGCCAGCACAGTGGTTTCAAAACAGTTGAGTTTGCCCGTTAAATGTCAATCAGTATTCATATTGATTCACAAAAACTTTATTCAATTATAAAAATGCTTATAATGTGAGAATTTGATTTATTTGAACTTTAATAATATCAATTTTTGACCACTGTACATTAAAAGGCGTCGCTGCCGTTGTCGCTGTCCATTTTCAACGTTCGACATGCGACAAACTTAAAATGGTTTGAGTTTGGCTCATTGTTTGGATCTCGTTTTTTTTGGTGTGGGCCAAATGTCAAACGCTTTGCAGACAGTTTGAGAGGCACTTGACTAAAGGCCGCCGCGGCGAAGTTGAAACAAATGCAAAAAAAAAACAACCAATAATCAGGCATTGAAAGGCATTGTTTGGGTGGCTCCATGGCAGCTAAATATGTATGTAGATATTTGAGGCCTTTGTCAGTTCTATTTTAAGGCAAGCACAAACGATTTAGGATCTGGTTTACTGCATAAATTCACCGTAAACCATAGAATGAATATATGTAAGCCAAATTAAAAGAATCTATTTAAATATTTTTTCCTTTTTTGGAGGTTTTTTTTACAACACACATTATTATGATTAGTAAATCGTTTAGTTTTAGCTTCTCAAAAATTCTTAACATTATCAGACCTTTGCTCGAAATCGCTCATCTAAAATTCAAAAAGCATCTTGGCTCCTATTACAATAAATTCCAATGGATCGATAGGCTTAAGATGTGCTTATGCGATAGTTGGCCGAAGGCTGTTGTACAAATTTTGCGTTCAGTCTGACCAGAAAAAGAAGTAGGCAAATATAAAATGATATTCACGTTCTTAATGGTTTTCCAATAGTGTGTCAAGTGTGCGGAGAATATTAAAAAATTTCATGAATTTACATACGTAACTGTACACACGAGTAAAATGATGTCTTTGGCAAAATTGAAATACGCTTAAATAATGCCTACGATATAGTTTACATGGCTATATACCTTTTGAATACATCGAAAATAAAATGTATTCACTCTCGTGCGATCTGCAATGCCCACTTATGTAATGGAGCAATAGTGCAGAGTCAACGGCAGATGAGAATGAACGATTTGATCTACCTTCAGCGGATTAGAGTTAGCAGGCTGGAAATCTACACAGCAACTCTTGCCCAAGCGCTGAAGGCTACCTGCAAATGCTATGATAAATGCTAAACAAAATGTTTAAATAAATTGCTCGACGCGATTTGAACCCCGACTCGCACGCACGCAGCTCGCAACTGAGCAACAACTCAACGCTCAGCGCTAGCACAGAAGTCACAGAACGTTCGCCCAAAAGTCGAGTGCTCATTTTGGTTCTATATGCTTGTGTCAAGCAGTTGACAAGCAGTCGTCAAGCAGTGCAGTTTTGTTGAATACAATTTAAAGTTGTTATATGCACATTATGGCAGCAGTTTTCATCAATTAATCAATTTGAAGTTATCGCCTATTCAGTTATGGCAACACTCTGCACAAAACGAGTTCCACACATTACCTCCTCCCCGATCCGCAATTATATACATATGTCGAAAACAAGGTGTGAAACTCAAAGTAACGTCAGTTTCAGTGCAACATCGAACCCCTCCTTGCCCCAAGCAAACGTAGGCGTTGCCCCCACTCGACTCTGGGCGCCTCGCGTCTGTCTGCCGTCGGACTGTGCATAAATTCGTCTGATAAAATTTTCAACACTCTGACTTTTTGTTTGAAATGTTGCGCCTGTATGATATTTCAATTTTCAATTAGTGGCAATCGTTTTTTTCTTCTTTTTTGTTTCTTTTGCGTGGTTAAAAATCCATTTTTTGTTCACTTATGGTTTAATGTTTCTATTTTTCATTTTTTTTTTGAGGCTAGACATTGTGGGTCATAGAGGGCGAATAAAGTGACGCATGCAAGATTGCAGCTGGAAGCCATATTCTGTTTTTTGTTGTCAGCTTTGGGTGCCCACGCTTTTTATGTACATGTGTGTATTGTGTGCATTTTGATGTGTAATTATGCTAAGCCAGAAAATGACACTGTTGTCGTAGTCAACCATTTTGAAATTTGCAATTGCTGACAGCTGGCATCGCGAAATAATGCTAATAAAAGCCTGCATTTTGTTACACATTTATTGTGCGCCAAAGAAATGGCACATCTGAAAGATCAGAAAACAGCAAGTCGACTTGCCTTTACTCTACAAATTGCTCAACTTTCACTTATTCATCCAAAGTCTTGTTTATTTTGATGTGATTGGGTTTGTTTTCCACGTTCACCACAATCCTTGCATCAAATGTTGAATTAAATAAATTTAATTAGCATAAATACTTAATTTTATTTTTAATACAATTTGTTATTCATTTTTTTGGATTTTTTCTTGTCGTCTGATATTAGGCGATATCAAATATACAATACTGCAAAATAATATTAAGTTTCTATACCATTTGCTGGTGTTGGTTTATACCTTTTTGAACCTGTCGTTAAGGTCAAAGCAGTGCAAACGCATCGGCAAAGCAGTGCTCGCCATATCCGCCATACAATTTTTATATTTATGAAAAACGCGCAAATCTCAAGTCTGTCAGCCCGTGACAAATTTTGGCCCCAAGCGGTGTGGCTTTATTTATTTATTTATTACAATTTATTGTCAATTAGGCACAATGATTTCGTGTTTGAGCGAGTTTCATGGCTAGCTGAAGCCCGACGGCAGTGCCGAAAGGTGTCAACAAAACAATAAACAAAAATATGAATAAAGCCAACAAGTGTTGAAATTGCAGCTGATGAGTTTTGATTAATTATTGCTTGGTGCGTGGTACACTATTAACTGGCGACCTTCTTTATGCGTTTCAGATGCCTCCGGCTATTATTTTCCATCACAAAATCGCTTCGTGCCATCATCCGGCTCTTTTCCCCGTCAGCAGCAGTCCCTTAATGGCTTCCGAGGGAGCAGCAGCAACAGCGGCTTCTCCGCATCCCCCGGCTCCTACCAGGAGCAGCTTCTGTTCATAGCCAACGAGAACAGCAACAGCAACACCAAACAGACGCCAAATGCAGCCAACTCTCCGTATGGAACTCCATTTGGGGCCAGTCCACAATTTGCGGTAAGTTTTCAAACTCTCAATTAACTCTAGACCAGCACAGCTCCAAAATTCAAATTGAAATTCAATGTTTTTGGCCAGTGCATTACATTTCCATATTGCCTGCCAAGGAGGGCGGAGGGGGGTTGGAAATTGGTAACAGACAACCTGTGCAGAGCATGCTGACTGTGCTGCAGGCCACTAAGTAACTTGTTGGCTGTGTCTTAGTCGAAATTGAAGTTGGAATATGAAGCACAAGTCCGAGTCCGCATTCGAATCCAAGTCAGAGTCTCGTGGCACGCAAAGCTGTGGCAATCAACGCCAAAAAACGAAATCAAATCAAATAAAAATTCATAAATTACAACACATGCCACATGCCACATGCCTCATGCCTCACGTATATGAAATTTGATTAAGCCCACTTGCAATAAAAGGCAAAGACGAGAATTGCGAATTGCGGCTAGAAATGGGAGCGTGAAAAGTGAGCTTTTTACAACTGCTAATTAACGTATTTAAATAACATGAAAAACAAGTTGATATTATGCAAACAATAACTGCATAGATAATGGTCTAAAAACACTTCCTGCATTTCCCAGATATACATATAGATATAGATACATATACATATAGATACTTGGCAATTATTGATTCAAAATACTTCTGAAATGTGCAGGGATATTGTGCACATATCTTCAGACATCGAAAACATTCGAAAGAAACGGTTTCCTGTAAAGAGTATATATATATATATATATATATATATATATATATGTGTATATGTATAGCATTGGATTAGTACACATTTCCTCAATGGGTTTCTGGCACTGAAATCGTTTCCATCTCATGCTCACGATAAGTGTGTTACAGTCCCGATCCAGGAAGCAAAAACTGTAATTTTCAATTACAAAGGAATTCATAAAAATCGACCCACACACAACGATTGTGGTGCGCCACGTTTCTTCACTTCGTGGTGCTCAAATGTGTGTGGTGCATCATCCTCGGCAGCGACGCACGCCTCACGCAATGCTTGAAAACGCAAATCGAATTACACACCAAACAATGAAATAAATACGTGTACAACAGCAACCACCGGCAACCACTGGCAACCACTGGCCACTGGTCACTGATCAGCGCTGGCAGCATTTTCAAATCCATTTTTTCCACTTACTTTCACTTTGCCCGAGGCAAACAAAAGCCGAACCAAAAAATGGTGAAGAAAAAAAATAAACGTCTTCTGCATATCAAACAGCGATTATTCCAGAGTCCCAAATACATTGTCGGTTGTTTATAATTGAAAAACTGAATAATCATATTGATTATTAACTGTTTGCGATCATGCGCACGCAGTTAGCTGCACTCCCGGTTTGGCCCTAATTGAAACAGCATGTCAGGGCCAGGAAGGGAAATTGGAATGGGATTGGAAATGGGAATGGGAATGGGAATGGAAATGGGAATGGTGTTGAGGGAGTTAAGACGTTGGCCAGTTATTGCCTTGCAGTTTGTCAGCAGCCCAGCAAGAGGTCTTGGCCCCTCCATTGTGTTGGCCTGGTCGACTGCTGTGGACTGCAGCAGCTCTTCACACTTTCCACCGGCCTTTCGGCCAAGTCTGCAGTGCATTGGCCTGTTTGGCTGGCATTGTCTGCTGTTGGCCATCGCTGGACACTGATTTGCCTAATGGCATTGACTTCATTATGGTTGCGAGTGGTGCCAGTGGAAAACTCCATTAACTCTACAGGACAGTTGCTGTTGGCCCAAGATGACGTCTGCTGTTTGTCAGCAGCTATTTATAGCCATACTACTCGCTGCTTGAACTCCATCTTCTTCATAAACTCGGGCATGTCATAAATCATGGGAGCTTCAAATCTTGCTAATTGTAAAATCTACGAGCTGAAAATGCTGTTCCCAATGTTCCCAATGTTGTAAAAAAGTGCAAAGAGATTAATCTTCTGAGGTTATTGACTGTTCTTTGTGCATAGATAATTTGTGGGTTTTTTTCAGTGCAAGAAACTAATTGGAAATTTTATTTATTATATTTTAATGTTGCTAAAGAAAATATATATAAATTAATATGTTGGCGCAGTAAAATACAAAAAAGACAAAAATCTATATACAGATGTGAATACTTAGCTGATTCGTAGTGCCATTTTAAATGTGTTAGGCTTCAGTGAAAGCGTCCGAAATATATTTAAAAAAAATGCAACAATACAATCTTTATACGAACAGCTACTATAAACATAAGTATACGGATGATGCGCATTACAAATGACTGGATTGGAGATTGACAAAGATGATTGCAATATGCCATTGTCATTTTTTTGGTGGCGCTGCTCTGCTCTGCTCCGCTTGAAGTGAAAGCCAATGCCAATGCCAAAAAGATGTATATAGTAATGCGTCTGTTATGCATGCATTCTGTCGCTTCTGTCATTCATTGCGATCTATTCGAAGTATGTGAGCAGCTCTTTCATAAAGTTGAGTTGTCTTGTGTTATGACTTCCATATTGACAGACGACTTAAGTGCTGCTGTTTAATAACTTGACCAACGCTTTCTTCGTACACCGGGTTGAAAAGCCGCCTCATTAAGGCCGCACGAGTGGGGTTATTGGCCTCCCACTCGATTTGTCAGTGCGCAGTGAAATTGTTGGGAATTCGAAGTCGAAGGCATTGGCTTGGCATTATAGCTGCTAGTTGGTTGGTATTAATGACTGTTAATCAGACTAAGACTTGTGGGTAACTGAGACGAATGCATTTCTCTCTAATTGTTGGGAGAAAATAGTTGAATCCAATTAATTGCATTGTACTTTTTGTCTATGGGAGAGTATTCTCTGATGCATAAACAACGACGCCAAGAAGCGGAAACAACAAAAAGAAAAAAACAGAAAAACTGCAAGGAAAATTCGCCTTTTAGCAGCAAAACTTGCGTTTTGTATGCAATTTGCTTAACAGAGCAAAACTACAGCGTCGCAAACAAGCAGCACTTTCAAAAAAACCAAAATCCATAAACCAAGCAAACAACAAAATATATATATATATACATATATAGAAATAAACAAATAAACAAAAATATCGAACAATAATAATAATAGTGTGTAATAACAAGTACTTGCTGCCAATAGGCAACTGACAGCGATTTCTGTAATTAGCGACCACTCGAATTCCGATAACTATATAACGACCTTGATATACTTCAATCAAGCATTATTTGATAAATTTCCATTGAGGTTGTTGCTGTTGTTGTTGTTGTTGTTTCTGTTATTGCTTTCGATTTTGATTTTGATTTCGATTTCGATTTGGTTTGAATACAATTGTTGTGTAGTTTCTAGAGCTCGAAAATCCTAAAGCGCTTTGGCATTGCATGCAACACGTGGAGTGAAGGCCCCTCCAATTGAGTATTTACGTGCCTCCACTTCTCTGCCAGGTGCTCGGTGCTTCTATTGGTAACCCTTACCATGCCTTACCAACTGCATTATTTGGACATGCAACTGATCTTAAGTATTGGGTTGTCAACTTATCTTGATATCGGTTGAGCTCCACTTTGATTATTCTGTCACTTCAAAAGACACAAATTTGAAATTCTGTTGGTCTGATTATGTCCGCTTTCAAGTTTGATTAAACTTGATTTTTTTTTTAATTGAAAATGTATTAGTTTTTGTGGCCTTCATGCACTGCAACCTTTTCCTCTTTCTGAGCTTGAAACTCTTCCATCTACCCTAAATTCTTCACGAATGCAATAATCCTTGTTCCGTTGAGAGCTCCTCCAAGTTGAAAACATGTTTCCAACTTTTCCTGACTTTGGGTATACAATCTACAACCGTCACACAAGTCGATATAATGACCGGCTAAATAACCATATTAACCCATTGGCTTCGACACTAGGGTCGAATACTACACGCAGACGCTTAAAGCGCCTCCACACCAGTGACCTGTGGACAGCTGGATGCTAATAGTATCGTTATAAATCAAATGTTATATTTAATGTTATACTGTTATATTGTTATATTGTTGCTAGTAATATGTTAAAACCAATTATTTGTTTATGCTATTAATTTGAAATTCCATGTTATTATAGATCTAATATTTAAAACAATATTTTATAACCTTTCATTAGGTTGATTAATATTAAATTAAAATAGTTACATTAAAAAAAAAAAAAACAATCTACTATGATGTGCTTTTGGGGATTCTTTCTCATCCTTAAATTGACTATATTCCTAGTACTAGGCTTAAAATAAACAGCTCTACATAAAAGACAAAATAAGAATTTTCCCAGCTTATACAAGACTTATTTTGAACTTTTTTAGAAATATATTTTGAAAAAATAAATACATTGTTGATTAGTTTACCTGTATATTTTTTTAAAATCCAATTATAATTGATCATTAATTTAATATCAATAAATTATAGATTTTTGCTGTTGACCATTCAACAAACTGCATAACTAATTAACTAACTTGGCTTTAACAACGGCAACAAGCTAATTTTGGTTATTTGCTTTTTCTCTTTGATTGCTTCCCACAGAAACCGAATCGCCAGACGGACTATTACGATATCTCGCCACGCCCCTTTGGTGTGCCCGTCAGTGGCGGAGTAGGCGGAGGAGGAGGAGTAGCAGGAGGTGGCGCAACATCCCAGTCAGCGTCCGCAACTTCATTGAATGGATTTACACGCTCCAAGGCAATACGCAACGGCAGTGGAAGCGGTGGCAGCAATAGCTTGGGGAACAGCCTGAACGGCTTCCAGCCGCAGACGCAGCGCGTCAATGTGCCACACCAGCAGACGCAGTTTCTTTCGCACTTCAACGAGGTAAGGAAATAGCATGTGATGGCAATCAATTGCCACCGGCAAGCGGGTGTGTTACAGATACAGATACAGATGCAGATACAGATACATATAGTCAAACAGATACAGATACTTGTGGGGCGCCCAAAAAGTAAAAGCAACAGCAAAGGAATAGAAATAACAACAAGCCAAACTATTTGGCATTGCATAACATTTAACAAAACAATTGGCCATGCTCTGAATTAGCCAGCATCTCTCTACCCCTCTCTCTCTCTCTCTCAGTCTCTCCCTCCCGCTGTCCCCCTCTCTGTGTCTCACCTACGTGCCTCTAAATTGTAACGGCAAATGTTTTGCCAGCAGCCAATTCAACCCAATCCCAGAACCAGTTGCAAGCCACATATTTCTTTTCAACCAAAAAACCACCACAAACAACTGAAAACAAGAAAGAAAAAAACACTGCATATATATATATATGTATATATATATATATATATGTATATATATATATATGTATATATATATATGTATATCAAATGAAATAATTTTTACCTTTCACCAGATCACATTTTAAAACTAAAATAGAGCTCGCAGACAAATTGGAGCAGTTTGATTATCTACCTCTAAATTGATGGCGGCAATATTTCAACAATCCAAAAATACCAAAAATACTGCAGCATTATGCAATTTCTTCAACATTTACTTAACATATATTTTTAGGACTTGTTTGTCTAGTATCTAATATTTACTTTAACGTAAATCAAATAATATTGATTGAAATGTCCGACAAGCTGCAGAGTGGTTTTCACTTGGGGCACTTATCTCACATTGTTTTGCTCGCCTCTCACTCTTTCTCTCCCTTTATCTCTCTCTCTCCCTTTATCTCTCTCCCTCTCTCTTTCACCTCCCACTCTAACGCTTGGCATCCAAATCATTTGGTTTTCAAATTTGATTTGATGTTAATTGCAGCAATTTGTTACTTAATTTGAGCGAAAGTGTTCCCATGATAAATCACGGCCTAAGCACACAAATCTACTTACGACCCACATTGACAGTAAGTTAAATTTTAACATGTGGGCAATTACAATTATGTAACTGTTGAATATCAGTCATAGAATTCAAAGTTGATATATTTTATGCATCATTTCAACTTACAATTAACAAAAAATTAGTTTGTTAACTTTTTTGCCTGCTTTTCACAGATCAAGAAATTAAATTCTGAATCTCAAATGTAATTTTCAAGTCATCAAATCATCAAATTTATATTTCAAAATTATTATTTTGAAATCGTGGTCTTTTTTTTTTAAATAAATAAATGCATAAATCTTTGGATACAAAGTTAACTACAAGTTAACTTGGCATAGGCCTGAGTTACCTTAGGTATTCACTTACACGGAGCAGCCACATCGTTGTAACAACATCGCAAACTACTCTCTCAAGAAGCTGCAACCTTTGGCACCTTCTTTAGCTGCACAAGTTGCAAGTGGGGGGCTTCACAGCAATCTGCAATGACCCAAATATCAGCATGCAACACTCAATCTTGCGGCTTTCAATAGCTGAACACGCTGCTTCTGCGTCACGTTTGCAACCTGTGCACATCGTTTGGACGAGTCAGCAACAATCCAACGGTATATATATATACATATATAGTCGAGTTGGAATCACAGAGCAGTTGCCTTCACATAAAAATTAAATAAAATACAAGGCACAATAAAAAGAGCTGCCAAAATGGAGCGGTTGTCTTCGAAATTTGCACAAAACGCTTTAGACAAATTTGAGAATCACTTCAGTTAGTGAATGAATTGAGGCAGTCAGGCAGTCAGGCAGGCGGAGGAGCTGTGGCTGGGAAGATTTCGCACGCAAAACAATTGACAGGCGAACCGCAGAGATTGCGATTTTGGGTCTATGTGTGTGTGTGCGAGTGTGTGTGTATTGTGTGTGTAGGGGGGGGTCGTAGTGTGTTGAAACTGTAACAGTTTCCCATGACGACGATAACATGTGACCACAAAATCCAATGCTGTGAATGGGGCGCTGCACAGCTGTCGGTTGGCAATAGCCAAAACCATAATATAGATATATATATCTATATCTGTATAAGCAGATATATGGCTAACCCACTGATTGCAGCCTATTTACACAGTTCAACTGCCCCAATTCGAACAGGCAAATCAAACACAATTGAGACGCAATTTACATTTACAGATCAAATTCAAATTGGATACGGTTTGAATATCTTATTAAAAATTTCAATTGTTGTTACAGAAAATGATTTACAAATTTAATTTACCGCAATTTGATGAGTTCATGATGAGATCATTGACTTCATGCTGCTTCGGTTGAAAGTTGGCTTCGTCTTGCCTAGTTTTCATTACGTTATGTGGATCCCTTAGAGATTGAACTTAGAGGTTAAACTATAATAATAATTACTTACATGTTCTTCCTCTCCCTCTCTCTCTCTCTCTCTCTTTCTCTCTTTCTCTCTCTCTCTCTCCCTCTCTCTCTCTCTCTCTCTCTCTCTCTCTTTCTGTCTCTATCAATCTCTCCCGCTCCTACTTCTCTCCTATGCAGAACGACAAGCGATTGACCTCGAGCAACGCTGGATTGCGACCCTTTGGCAATGGGGGCGGCTTCTCACCGAGTGCGCTTCGTACTCGCACCCAAGCACCGCCCGCTTTAGCCGCAGAGGCAGATGCCACGCCCCAATCGGCGGCAACACCCTATCGCGTACGCAATCGCTTCCACCCTTCAACGTCAGCCGCTTTGTCCTCGACCCCAACATCGACCACAACTGGCAGCAGTGCGGAGGTGAGCAGCAAGCGTTATAATCGCTTTGGCAGCAATCGTGGTGCTGCTAAAACCACCAGCACCACAAGCAGCAACAGCGCCAGCTCAACCACACAGAATACTCCGGCGGAGCGTCCGAGCTTTGGACGCAAGCCCAATCCGCGACGTCCTGTGTTCATTAGTCGGGAGATTAATGAGCCTGTGAGTGTTGTTAGCAAGCGCCCCTTCAACTATAATAGTGCCAGGCTGAAGCTGACACGACCCACATCCATTACTACCAGCACCACAGAGGGTGTGGATCAGAAGCAGATTGACGACCAATACGAGCAGGAGTCGCAGGAGCAAGAGCAAGAGCAGCAACAGCAACAGGAGCAGGAGCAGAATCACAGTGGAGAACATGAGGAGTCATCGAGTCTGGAGAAATTGCCGTTGCAGGAGGAGACAATTACACCAGTTAGTGTCAGCAAAGTGGAGCTGAACAACAGTCAGGAGCACACTTCGACTGCAGATGCATCCGATGATGATCAGGTAGTGGAAACGACAAGCAATGAGGACTTGGACAAGTCCAGCACCAGCACCAGCACCAGCAGCACAGAGGAGAGCCAAACAGATTCCTCGGAGGCACACGACTTCAATGAGGAGACCACGCTACCAAATCCTGGACACGAATACGAATACGTTGAGGAGGAGCAGAAGGCGACAACTGCGATACCCAATGGCAAAGACTCGACGGAGGAGGAGCAAACGGAACTGGATGCCGTCACAACTGAGCAGCCAGCTGATGAAACTGTTAGCACCACAACGCCTAGCAACACAGAAGCCAAACCTGCAGTGCCCGAAACTCAGAAGGAGGACTCTATCAAGCAGGAGGACGAGTCCGAGTACGACGACGAGGAAGGTGAAGAAGGTGAGCATAAATATGGAAATGGTGGAAGCAAATTATACATAAAATATATATCACTTTTTAGGTGGTGAGGAATATGAATACGATGATGAGGAGGAAGGTGAGGCAGCTGAAGGCGGCGAGGATGGAAGCAAAGCTGAGAATGATGCCACTGCCGAGACCGAGGTGGAGACCACGCACAGCAAAGAAAGGGAACACGAAGATGGGCGTGAGATAATCTCTGTGGTGACAACGAAGAGCGTTGTCAACGGTTCCACAGCATATCCGTCACCCGTTACACCCAGCAGCTTGGGTACAACTCTTGCGGACAACAAACCAGCTCCGCTGTTGCTCAAAGAAAAAGAAGAGGCTGATGTAGTCGATGACGTTGTCAACACAACGGCACTGCCAACCGAGGATGATGGCGCTGGCGTACCCAATGTGACCGAAAGCTATGTGGTAGTGGCATCAATACAAACCAGTCGGAGCATCAATGGTGCCAGGTTCTTGCCTTTCCCAGCTATCGAACAGGAGGAGACGAAGCAAACGCTGTCCGAGCTGGAGCGCAAGGTGCACTCGAAGCAACAGCAAAAGCAGGCCGATCTCAACGAGAGCAGCGAAGAGCCCAACACAACTACGCCAACATCATCAACGTCATCGTCCAGCACCACAGAGAGACCATTGACAGCGCAAGGTGTTTCCACGGAGAGCATCATCGATAAGCTGGATCGCGTGCAGTCGGAATTATCGAGTGGAGTGCTCTCGGGCAAGTATCCCATCATTAGTCAAATGGATGCTGCCTCGACACCCGCAACGCCGATGACAACCGGTGGCAGATTTGCGCCACACATACGCAAGTTCCAACCGCGCACCACCGCCTCGCCCAGCACGACGAGCAGTGGCGGCAAGCTGCGGGTGCAGCACTTCGATGAGAGTGAAATGGATGAGTTGGCCAGCCTACTCCCAGTGGGCTTCAAACCCAAATCGAGCTACAAGAATCGCAAAATCACCACAACAACAACAACAACAACGGAGGCACCCCTCAACAAGAAGCCCGGTCGCAACTCAACAATTAGTCGTTCCTTTAAGAATGGTGTGGTCAGCGTGCAGGATGTGGGCTTGGCCGGCCTCCTGCCCAAGGGCTATAAGCCACCCAGGACGACAACAACAAAAACATCATCGACCAAAACGACTTCCAATGTGCTTGAGAGCCTGTTCAGCGATGTTAAGTTTGATGATACCCTCGCAGCGCTACTGCCCAAGGATTACCATTTGAATGCCTCAACGTCGAAGCCAGCTATCAGCATAGTCGACGATATTTCCAAGTTCTTGCCACCAGGATTCAGTCCCTCATCCCCAAAAGCCACAACAACAGGAACAACGCAAAGATCCCCTGCAGTTGCTGTGCCCTTCGATGATTTGAGCAAGTTTCTGCCACCTGGTTATAAGGCGGCAAAGAAACAAGATGTGCCAAAGATTACACCACTTAAAGTGGATGACATAAGCAGCTTGCTGCCACCCGGCTTCAAGCTGAATGGCACCCTCGAGAAGCCAAAGCTAACCGTTGCCACTGAGGATGATGAGTTGCTTGCCTCGCTGCTGCCACCGGGCTACAAATCAAAATCATTCTTGCATCCCGCCTCCACATCGACAACGACAAGCAAGCCTAAGCCAAGTCCCAGCAGCACCGAGGCGCCCTCTAAAGAGAGCACCACCAGTGGATCCGGTCTAAAGGTCGTCTTTCCCAAGGGCTTCCACAAGCGCATCAGCGCCCATAGACTGACTACGCCACACCCATCGCCAGATGGTGATTCGCATGATGGTTCGCAGTCTGGCGGGGAACCACCGGTGGTGATTAAGAAGGGTCCGCCGATGCGTGCAACCACAGAGTTTACGGGCTGGCCGACACCACCGACGACACCGCTTTCGATAGAAAAGTTGAACGCCCAAACCATTAACTTTGAGGATTTACTGACAGCAGCGGGTACCAGTAGCAGCACCACAACAACAACAACATCAACAACAACGACGACCACGACCACTCCAAGACCCACCAAGCCCGGACATTGCACCGCTGACTGTGACTTGGAGGCCACCATCAAGATTATCGATGGAGTGGCCTGGAAACCGGAGCTGCTGGACCACAACACGCTCGAGTGGAAGAATCTGGCCCACGAGCTAGAAGCTCAGGTAAGAGTGATCCAAGTTTGATCCAAGTCTTCTCACTGAGCCTTTGTGTCCTTTTGTCCAGCTCAATGATGTCTACTCGAATGCCGCACAACTGAAGAAGTGGTACAAGAAGGTGCGCATCGATAGCTTCAGTCAAGGCAGCGTTTTAGTTGATTACTACGTGGAGCTGGCGAACATCACCGAGGATGTGGATACGCTAGAGATTAAGCAGCTGTTCCACGGTGCGCTAACCAAGCCCGCAACACACGTGCTGCCCGACAAGGATGCGCTGGAGAATGAAACGGATAGCGGCATATCGGGTCCACAGGAGGAGCAACTAGTCAAGGCCAGTTATCAAATGGGCAAATTCATAATAGATCCAGTGGCCACCGAATTCAGTGGTGAGTAGGGATGCAGTCTGCTCTTTAAAATGATTTCCACTTCTCATCTTATTCTCTCTGCATAGTCATTGCCAAAAATATGCATACCAATGTGGAGTCCGCCGCGGATGATCTGCCCATTCCGCAATGGGCAATTGTGGTTATTGTTATCGGTGTTGGATCGCTAGTCTTTGTCATTATCTTTGGCGTTACAGTGGTAAGTGTTCGCTGGTTAACCTCTTTTAGCAGTATGTAAAATGATCTTTATTGCAGCTGCTCAATCGTCAGAAGCGCGCCAAGAAGACACCAATTCCACTGACGAATGATATGCTTAACGAGCTGAAAGTAAACCACATGGGTGGTGCGGATAACTATGGAGTGGATGACTTCTACAACATTGATGATCCCTGGAACGATACCAAACAGCCCATTAAGCCAAAGGTCAGTTACAGGAATTGTTTGAACATATATGTTTATATTCGAGATGGGATCTGTTCAAGAATTAAATATTTCCAATGTAATATACATATTATAATTGAATTCTCTCTCTAATCTCGCAGCGCTTCACAAATTCCATGCATGGCAGCAATAGCTCCAATATCTACGATAGCTGGAGATCCACTCGTCATCCACATAGTAGCAACGCCGACTATTTTTACGATCAGCAGCCGACATACTCCCAGAAGGGTGACTCCCTGAAGCGCCCTCAACTTCACCACCAGCACCAGCATCAACATCACCAGCAGCAGCAGCAGCAACAATATCCGGCCCATCAGCAGGGCTATGGCCATCAATATCCGGATGCCTTTGCCGATGCGCATCAGATGTATAGCTATAACAATCATGCGAGTCGAACGCGTTATTCGCGCGATTATGATCCGGACTTTTAGTTAGTCCCCTCCCAAATCTAATAATATCCTCGACTAACCATGCTCTAGCTTTAGATACTTACGACATATCTGTTGTTGTAAATGAATAGCTTAAAGTTTATACATATGAGTAAATTATAATGCTGCTCAGTAACAGTATATATATATATATATATATGTATATAGATATATATATTAAATATAAGGCAGGTATCGTACTATTTATAAAAGACACATACAATAGATAAAAATCAACACGACTTTTATGTAACTATCAGAGCTTTCCTCTCGTATTCTGCCTGTCCCTTTTAAATATTTATAATCGATGTCTACTAAATCTATTAAAAAAACTTGTTCTACATACTGACATATGTATATGGAAATAAGGAGTGCGCATTTGGACTCCCAAGAAGTAAATAGTCATGCACATTTAGTTAATGCTAGTTTGTAATTATATAGTAAACGTATTGTATTAATTTAATTTCTGACGGCTTAATATATTGCTATATACACATGTCTTTATTTAGACAATGATAATAAAAACAAAAATTAAATTTCTTAATATGTATTAACTACGAATAAATTAAGTAATTTTATTTGAGCGTAATCTTTTCCTATTCGAATTCACAATGTCCTACCAAAGGCAGTGAGGATTTTACAGAGTTAATGATTTTTGTACTTAACCTAAGAGTATGCTTTATACCAATGTCTTTCATGAGACTATATTGCAACAAAATTCAACATTTCTCGATAAGCTTAAAAGTATACTAAATTTTAGGTAAAAAGATGATTCTTGCCGAAACCCGGGATTGAACCGGGGACCTTTAGATCTTCAGTCTAACGCTCTCCCAACTGAGCTATTTCGGCACATGCATTGATGGGGACCAACGCGCCATACGATGTCAGCGGCTGTTTCATGAAACTCAGAGATGGTTTCTGTCTTTGCTAAAAATAAATTATCCGACACTGATGAAGAATTTTCTTGGCGACGAAATTATTTGACATTTATTTATAAATTTCATTGCAATTCCTTTATTAAAAAATACCAAAGATAAAAAAAATAAATAAATAATTGCCGAAACCCGGGATTGAACCGGGGACCTTTAGATCTTCAGTCTAACGCTCTCCCAACTGAGCTATTTCGGCACATGCAAGGCATGTGTCTAGTGCAGTAATTGAAAAAACAGGCATTGCTTCAGCAAAAATATGCAAAAGGATAAATCATTGCCGAAACCCGGGATTGAACCGGGGACCTTTAGATCTTCAGTCTAACGCTCTCCCAACTGAGCTATTTCGGCACATGCAAATTTGCTATTTAAAATCCGATTTTTATCCCTGGCGCTTTAGAACTTTATAATCCTATTGGCAACTAGGTTGACTAAAAATAACTATATATATATATATATGTATATTTATTTAAATTATTTTTATACGATGGTTCCTCAAATAAAATAAATGAAAACTTTAAGTATTGTTTACATCATTCTTTATTAATTCTTGTCGACGATTAAGCAGGATATCTGCTAGATATATTACAGCTGCTGTAAAAAGCGCCGTAAATTCAATTGGATTTCACACCCTAGAGCTCTCTAAAGCTAAAAAGTTAACGTTCGTTTTGTGTTGTGTCTGTTGGGCTGCTACACGCTAATGCTTACTTTAAATGTTTTCGCAATCTCATAAAATCAATACAATTCGAGGGTTCTTATTTTAGCTACTAATTGTTACAATTTAATTCAAAGACAGTTAAAAATTTTTACTAATATCACTTTCTAGAAATTTGTCCAATTCGTTTCGTGTGCCAATTACGACATACTACGTCCCTATATGTATATTTTTATGTAATTTGTTCCTCAAAATTTTACTTAGTTTTTTTCTAAAAAATAATATTTCTTTCGAGCCAGCTACTACAAAATGAAATAATATTATCGAAAGTAATTTAAATAATTTTCATTTATTTAAAAATTTAAAAAATAACTAATTATAATAATTGAGTAATTTTTCAAGTGTTTATGTTGTTGGTTCTTTTTTGTTGGGAGGGGCGAATGGGTGGACTTTGTGTGAACAATAAATTTTCTTACATGCCCTACGAATATGCATGAGCGTGTTTGTAAAAGTGGTGTGGGTGTGTATGTGTGTGTGTTTAAGGACAATTTTAACAATAATTAAAAACTTATCATTGAGTTCGATTCCTTTATAAATGTACAAAATATAATTAGTAAACATAAAAATGCATTAAGAACTAAACAAAAGCACTAAATTGCCGGTCCAATGCCTACAATTATAAAATTTGTTATTGTGGTTGTTGTTGGTTGGTTTTTTGTTGTTGTTACGCCTAATTACATAACTATGATATATAAATGTATAATGTATATGTATTCATGTATGCATATGTATGTATATGGGTTGTAATAATATTTAAAACTACAATTCATAACACGACGTAAACAAACAAAGGCCAAGGGGTCGACAGCAAAGTACAAGTATAAGTAGATATACGTGTAAATGTACGCTTGAGTGTATATGCACTTGGTAACTATGTATAAGAGCTGTTGCCATCAAGCAACACATAAATATGTATGCAATAAGTCTGTATATATGTATAAGGTTTAATCATTACAATTTTTTGTTTTTATTTTTAATTTTTAACTGCAAAAGGCGCAGCAAAACACTAAATAGCATTGCGGGGCATTTTTCAACAGACAAATTCCAATGCAAATTTTTTTTTAACGGGCTCAAAAGCCAACTTAATTTTGATTTCAAATCGCTTTCATATATGTGTACTTCTATGTGATATAATGCATATGATGAGTGAGTGTGTGTAAGAATGCAGGGGTGTGTGTGTTGTGTGTGTTTATTGTTGTTGTGTGCGTCTGTTGCGTTTGTTGTATTCCACTATTCCACAGCGAAACCACAGGTCTCCTCGACGGCTTGCGTCAGTTTGTCGCAGAGCAGCTGATAGTTCTCATAGGGCGGCAAGTCAATGCGATTGAAGCAGGTGTGCGCCTTGGGCAGATTCTGGGTGGGCACATCTACGGTCAGGTGTATGGTAAATAGGCGCGGACCCACCGCCCCCGTTGAACCCTGCAGTGCACGGAATCCTTGCAGCGGCACCCGAGACGAACCCGTCACAAATTGCAGCAAACGTGCTCGCATCTCGAAGCTGTACGATTCAACCACCTGCAAAAATGAATCATAATTAAAAAGATTGCATTGGGTAGAGCCGAAGAGAGCACTGCGAACCTGCCAGAACCAAAGGACCTGTGGCGTTTCATTGGTGCAGTGCTTCATTCGCGTATTATTGCGCCAGTCGTTCACATCGATGCTAGAAATGCCGCCAATAACCAATTCCAGTTCGCGCTCATCAAAGGGCCGCAACAAATGACTGGGTATCAGTTCACAGAAGCCTGTGAGGATTAAAGATTAGTCACAATCAGTTGAGAAGGAGTAGACATAAAGTTGAGATGGTTACGAACCCTTTTGTAGTGCCAGAAACTGCTGCTCGATGCCACGCATAAAACGGTAGTTGACATAGAGCTTGACATACTCGCGTTTGTTCTCCTCGGTGACTGCAATGGATGCACCACCGGGCTTCAACTCGTGCACCACCAGTGCGCCAAAGCTATTGTTCTCCACGCTGAACGTGGACTCAAAGAAGCCACTGATGTTGCTTTCGCTGCAAGATTATCATAATTAAATTAAGTGAATTTGATTTAATGGAGACTTCACTTACAGCATCCATGTGAGGCTGCGATGCAGCTCCGGATCGACGCCTTCAATGTCGCCCAGTGTGATGGGTTTGTTCAGCAGTTGTTTGTAGAACGGCGTGGTGAATCCACCATCGAGGCAATGACCATGGAAAACGGCAATGCCCAGTGTGCGGCCAACGAAATGAAAGTAGGACAAATGATCGGGATTAACGCTCGAATCGGGATTGATTTGGAGCGTATAGTGATCGTCGCGACTGTATTGGAATAGGCCGTATTGTGGATTGAGCATCTCGCGGGAGAGCAGATGGAGCCATTCACGGGCAACGCCACCGTAATCCAAGCCCTCCTCGCCCTTGAACTTGACCATGAGCCGCTTGCGCATGTCCTTGGCGCGCATCTTCATAATCAGTCTGTAGCTCTCCTCGAAGATCTCGCTGCGCGACACCTCCAGCCGACAGTGGCCCGACTGTGGCTGCAGCGTCTGCAGTTCCGAGCGCAGTGCCTTCATCTTGCCCACCAAATCCCGCCGATACTTGGGCAACAGATCGGCGCCCTCGAGCAGACCCTGCGGCAGATCCGGCACCACAATGTGCGGCGTTGTCCGGCGATGCGGCGTTGTCGTTGTGCTTCCGGAGGAATTGGGTGTTGCCGCTGGAGTTGCCGCAGTTGGCGTTGGAGCAACTGCTGCGGTTGATGCTGGGACAGCTACCGCGGCTGCTGCTGTTGCTGCTGCTGATGCTGTATTTGGTGGTGTCGCTGGTGGGCCACTTCCATTGCATATCCTCTGGAGTATGCTGCCACTGAGACGCGGATCGGTGAACTGCGTGGTGCGATTATTGTGATCGACAAAGTAAACACGGCCCGAGGCCGTTTTACGCTGCTCCCAGCCGCTGGGCAGCGATCCAATCTCGTCCAGCGTCAGATGCTGCGTGTCCAGGTCGCGTGGTATGCGCGGATCATGCCATGTCGACACACCCGTTAGTATGTGATAGAAATACACCTGACCCTGCTGCGTCGTTCGCATCTCATAACCAGGCGGCAGATCCAAAAATGGACGTGCCGCCTGATTCGCCGCTGCTAGCGCGGCGCACCCGTAACGCACGCCACCAGGAGGAGCACCTGCTGCCGCTGCAGATCGTGTGCCGCGTGAGGAGCGCCTGCGCGCCGCCGCCTCATCGACAGCCTGACGCGAACTGCGACGCTGCGATCGCTGCGCCGGCGTCGTTGATGTCGTCGTCGTCGTTGATCTGCCTACTGCTGGCTGCTGTTGGCTGTTGGCATTCGGACTGTGCACATTGCCATTGCCATTGACCATGCTGCTGCTGCTGCTGTTCGTTGTGGGCGTGGCTGGCGTTGAGGGCGTTGGCGTTGTCACGGTTGTCGCTGATGTGGGACTGTGCCGGGGCGGCGTTGTTGCCGGCGTCGTCGCCGTTGCTGTTATTGTTGTGCCGCTATCCTCTGCTGCCACCCAACCATTGTTGGCAGTCTGCGCTAATCCATTTCCATTCACATAGTTTTGCTGCTGTTGGCCCGTGGGCGATGTGGGCGTCTCAATGGGCGCATGTCCATTGATTGGTGTTTGATGCTTTGGCGTTTTCACATGATGATTGTCGTTGTTGCTGTTGTGCAGGCGACCAGTCGCCGTCGTTGTTGCTGCTGTTGTTGTTGCTGTTGTTGTCGCACTGCTGCTGTTGTTGCTGCTGCTACTGCTGCTGTTGTTGGGCGTAGCCGGCTCTAGGGCGGCACTGCCCGACCGACTGGGTGTGGTCTTTTTACCTGGAGTCGATGTCGATGTCGTCGTCGTTGTCGTCACTCCTGCTGTTCCCGTGGTGGGACTGGTGTTCTCCTTGCCGCCGACGCTCGAGAGTATTTCCGTGGAATGGCGTCGCTCGTCGGACGCCTCGCGCGACATCTGACGATTGACACCATGGCCGTTCAGCAGATTTGTGCAGGTCGTGGAACGTGTTGGGCCAGCTGGAGTCTGCCTATCCACATTGTTACCATTGTGTTGGCGCTGCTGCGGTGATTTTGTTGCCGCTGTGGCTCTTGGTCGATCCCATTGCGTCGATTTGGTTGCATGGTTCACGTAGTAGATGCGGCCGTTCCCCGTGCGTCGCTCCTCCCAGCCATCGGGAAGACAGTCCGGCACCGGCGGCTCCTCCTCGGATGGACCGCGCACATCGCCGCTGGGTCCTACAATTGCCAGAGGATTGCCGCTGCAGGGTCCATCTTTGGGCACCAGCGAAATGATGATCTGGCCACGCACCAACTCATCGTCGTCCGGCGAGTGTTTGCCCAGATCCAAGCGTTGAACTGCAATATGCAAATTAGATTAGATTCGAGTAAAATACAGTTAGTACGGTTGATTTTCACTTACAGCCCGTGCCCTTGAGGCTCTGTATGGTCACAGCGGGAATGCGCACACAGCCGAGAAAGCCGCCGCCTTTGTGTATCTTGCGCTGATTGAAAACCGTGATTGTTATCGAATCGCCTCGACCCAGAAACAGATCGTAGTGAGCATTCCATTTGGGATCCAGCGAGGATTTGCTTATCTCCGTATTATAGGTTTGACCGGTGCCATCCACCTGAACCCTAGCAAAGGGATCCGGTAACCCTAAATGCATGCAATAATCATAATAATTGTATTAAAATTACTCATTTTATATGTAATAGGATTGCATGACATAAATTGAGGCAAAGTGGCCTAAACAAATGGCCAACACTATTCAGCCACAATCTGAATGCCAGTTTCAAATCGAATCTACTTCAATGCACAACAATAAAAAAGTGAACAGTTGACTCTTTATCTATTTCCGTTAGAATGTTCTGCTTGTTGCTGCCGTTTTTTCTGCTAACGCATTCAATGTTGCCCACTTGCGGCCATGGACCAAATCGACATCCTGGCTTTCCCAATCGCCTGAACATCGACATCAGAGCATTGCCTACACGCTGCATGCAACAACAGCAGCCGAAGCAGCAGCCACAGGAAATCTCAACAGCAACAATAACGAGCGATATTGAAATAACAAACAGCATCAGCCAGGTTATCGCAACACAGGCCAGCTCGATTAATCACAATCCAACAACAACTCGACAACTGATAGTGAATCCCTTCGGTTGGTAGATCCCACAAAACGTGGGGGAATCACACGCTGGCCCATATATAAACGGGTCCCAGTGACACAGACAACACCACTCATAAGACAACAACCGTCATGGCATCCACACGCTTCAGCTTCAGCAGCTTCTTCACTTGGTTCTTCCTGGCAATGATGGCAATGTCGTGCATCGCTTCAACATTGGCCAGTCCTTTTGACGGACGTCGCGTGAATGGCCGCCCGCAGCCAAGTGGCTCTTATCCCAAGATTCCCGGAACACCGCCTTTCAATCCTTATGGCTAAGAGAGAAACGCACAATTCACCGCAGAAGCCGCAACGCACTCAATTAGTTTAATTCTTCAAATGGGGGCAACAAATTGCTATTAAATCTGAATCTGAACAACGCTTTAATCATAATTATTTTTACTCGACTGACCCCAAAAAATAAATGGGGGCCAAGCGGCGTTAGTATTAGTAAAAAAAACAAAAATAAAAATAAATGGACTCGTGACGGCGTCTCAGGTCGCATTTTACTGATTGACACGATGACCAAGTATCGCTGAATCTGAGCATTATTCACAACAACAGTGCAAATCGTACACTTACTTTTGCAACTCAGTGTGTGTACATTTACTAGCAGCTATCAAGGCCATTTTAGGCTCCTACTACCTTCCGCAGTTTGGACAATTTAGCCAGTTTGGCCAGTTTGGCTGTCCTGTCAAGTGACAAGCATATTGTTTCATTACCAGTATCGGTACCCCAATTGTATCTCCACCTGTACAAAAAGAACCTCAAGGTGTATCTCTCTCTCGCTCTCTCTCTCTCTCTCTTTTTGTGTGTGTGTGTGTGTGTGTGTGTATGTGCGAGAGTAATTTGAGCTCTGCACAACACAACGCCAACGAGAACAAAACAGCAGCTGTTGATTGATTTAATGCTCCAAAGAACACAAAAGCAAAACGGGAAAAAGTAAAAGGAAATATCAGTAAGAAAGCGAACGAGCAAAAGAAAATAAATAGTCGACTAGTTGTATGCTCTTCATAAAATATGAAATCAAGAAAAATCAAACTTTTTATACCAATTTCGAATAAAAAAATGTGATTTTAGGCTGAAAAATTCAATTAATTTCAACTTAATAATTTTAAGCTTGCAATCTTATTTTTTACATTAGAAAATCGATTTGGCATCAAAATATTCACATTTTGAATCACATGATTCGGTATTTAGCTCCCCAACAGCTCCCAAACTTATTTTAAAGCGTACTGGACACTCTTGAAATAGAAAATCCTGATGCAATGTCTACTTAATATAGCTCATTAATTGCTCAATATTATATTTGTCAAATTCTTTAAGCTAAAAAAAGGTAGTTTACATATTGGCAATTGATTTAGTAAGATTAGATTATGATTAAGGTAATTCTTATTCAAGACGCAATTCCAACTACCAAATAACTATTATTTAAGTGACCTTCTTTTAAGATAAGAGATTGATAAGTCAACACCATCATTTTATAATTTCTATACATTTTTTCATATTTATTTTGGCGCTTTTTCTCTTATCTTGTGAAACCTAAATATTTTACCAAACCAAAATGTTTTTTATTTGTTCAAACAGTACTAATTGTTACCTTTAATTGCGACTACTTTCAATATTTTATTAAACCAAAGTTATCCAAGGGTGGTCTTGGACTCTACAGGGTTAATTCATCAAAGAGTTTCTAACAGTCTATATTCAAAGAGGAAAATAACAATTCCAATTTCTACCTCTTAAGTTAATTCAATTATATTTTCATCATCATATTAAACTGACCAAACTAAAGCAAAAAAACCCTTTAAAAAGGAATTTTTACGGGTCACTTCAAGGTCAAAATGCTGATATTGACGTTAGGACTGACATGTTGACTGACTTTCCTATTGACTGACTGGCGACTGTCCGACTGCGGACAGCGGACAGCAGACAGAAAGACAGACTGAATGACTGTCGACCACATGTCGTTCAACCCCAATTGGCTTAATGGCTGCATTGGCACAATTTTGTGGCTCGCGCTGGAGGAGCAATACGGAATACGGAATAATATGCGCTGGTGGGGAAATTAACGATTGGCTGCACTTTCTCTTTGGCAACAGCGGAAGTCAGTGTTGCATGAAGCTTCAAATTGCCGCACAAACACATACCCACACACTCACACATGCACACACAAACGAGTGCTTGTTGTGCCTCTTTTTTATTGCGAAAAAAAAAAGAAAACCAACGAGTATTGAGTAAGTTACGAGGATTGACCGGCAGCAGCAGCCGCTTTGTTGTTGCATGCCTCGCGCTCTCGTATACGCTCCTCGATCAGCGGTCGAAAGTGTCGAATTAGTCCCTGTGGCGGCCATGCGGCACCATCGCCCAGGGCACAAATGGTATGCCCCTCGATCTGCTTGGTTAGCTCCCACAACATGTCAATCTCCCCGACCTGCGCCTGGCCGGTGACAAAGCGCTGCATAATCAAATGCACCCAGTGGAGGCCCTCGCGGCACGGGGTGCACTGGCCGCAGCTCTCGTGCTTGTAGAACGCACTGAGGCGTGCAATGGCACAGATAATGTCGGTCTGCTTGCTCATCACAATGATGGCGCCGGTGCCGAGGGAGGAGCGCACCTCCATCAGTCCGGTATAGTCGTGGACGGCCTTCTCCGCATCCGCCTTGGGGATGCATGGAGTCGACGAGCCACCGGGTATGATGGCTAACAGATTATCCCAGCCGCCAGTAACACCGCCCGCATGTCGCTCGATGATCTCACGGGTGGGCATTGATAGCTCCTCCTCGACGGTGCAGGGTCGCTTCACATGCCCAGAAATGTTAAAGAGCTTCGTACCCGAATTTCCAGTGCGTCCAAAACTGGCAAACCATTTGCCGCCGCGCCGACAAATTGTGGGTGCCACAGCCACTGTCTCCACATTGGTCACCGTTGTGGGGCAACCGAAGACTCCAATGTCCGCGGGAAATGGGGGCTTAGAGCGCGGTTTGCCGGCCTTGCCCTCTATGGATTCAATTAGGGAGGTCTCTTCGCCACAAACATAGGCGCCAGCGCCGCGTTGCACATACAAATCGAAATCGAAGCCGGATCCGCAGGCATTCTTGCCCAGGTAGCCAGTCTTGTAGGCCTCCAGAATGGCGTATTGCAGATTGCAGGTCTCGTTGTAGAATTCGCCACGCACATAGATGATGCCAGTGTTGGCGCCCATTGCGCATCCGGCTATTAGACAACCCTCGACCAGCTTATGCGGATCGTGTCGGAGGATTTCCCTATCCTTGCATGTGCCCGGCTCACCCTCATCGGCATTGACGACCACAAACTTGGGTCGACCATCCGGTGGCTTACTCATAAACGACCATTTGAGACCGCTCGGAAAACCAGCACCACCGCGTCCACGCAGACCGGATGTCTTAATCTCATTGATGATCCAGAGTGAACCCTTTTCAAGTATCTCTTTGGTTTTGTACCAGTCACCACGTTTCATTGCCTCCTTCAGGCGCCAGTCGTGGCGTCCGTAGAGATTCGTGAATATTCTATCCACATCCGCAAGTGGACCAAATTTAGTCTTGGTTTGTGGTGGCGGAGTGCCCGGCGGAGGGCCCTTTGGTGGAGGTGGTGGACCTGGTGGTTTTCCAGCTCCTGCTGAGGAGGGCGGCTTATTTGCAGGTGGTGCCTTTTGAGGAGGTTGTGCAGCTCCACCAGAGGATGGAGGCTTATTTGCAGGTGGCTTTGAAGGAGATGGAATGTTGCTTTCATCACGAGGTTTGACCGAATCACAAGAATCAGAAGTTGACTTGGTTTTGTCAGAGTCTCCGGACTTTGCAGTTGACCATTTGGATGTACAAAAATGTTTGACAGATCCCGAGGGCGGCGTTGGCTTTGCAGTTCCGGACGAGCCTGGTGCAGACTTATTTCCAGTTGACCTTTGTCCATCGCCTGAGTTATTTTTGCCCTCGTCTCTCTTATTTTTCAGAACGCCGAGAACGGGCAACCTTTTGATTTTGTCCGCTTGTTCCTTGGCTTTCCTTAGCTCTTCGGCTACTTGGCTGTCCTCGGTTTCGGCCAAACGCTCGTTGAGTGGAAATTTTGTAGTGCTTTCGTATGTGGTCTTTAGTGGAAATTTTGTGAGCTCTTTTAACTTAACAATGGTTTCCACCTTACAGGTTTCCTTCGCGATTTGATGAGTCTCCTGTCGCTCCTTAATCATTGCGCGCATCTTGTGCTTTATGTTCTCACTGATTTCGGGCCCTGACAATGTATGGATCGACTGTATTGGAAAGCAACAGTCGGCCTTATCAACCGGGTGCTTCGCTTTAGACTTGGCAGTTTCCTTTTTAGTATCGCCAGCGACATCATCATCATCAGAACTGCAGCTCTTTCCCTTGGTGCACATAATGCGGACTTGGATCATCTGTGAGGGCAGCTTCCTCAGCAATGAAACATTTCCCAATCTTGATCCATTATCAGCTATTAATCCTGCTTTCAATTCATATCCTACAAATGGTAGCTTTCCAACATATTTGTTCTTACGAGAAGTTCCGGTTACGAGAAGTTCCGGTTGTCGTTTGGGTTTTCCACCAACATTTCCTGATGGTTTTTTACTATTTGCCAACAACTTTAATGCCAGGGTTCTACTGCAATTCAATGAAAATTGCTTACGCAGCAGTAATGTTATCATTGTTTTCAAATGGAAAAAAAAAACCCAAAGTCTATTTAAATTCTATGTCTGAGTTTGTAGACATATATTGCTTGAGATAGCAAAAGCATGGGTTTAGGACAAGAAATATATATATATAAATGTATCTGTGCGTTAAAGTCTGAACTGATTTTCTTGGAGATAAATTTGGGAACGTTTTGACAATTATATATAGGAAGCATGTAATATATATTAAAAGAAAGTACAAAAAAAATTCAATTCAACTGTGAAAAACTATATTTTGTCCGTAGTTAGTTAGTCATAACACATGTTAGATCATAAATCCCTGGCCTACAATATCTATTTATATATCGCTCAAGTTCTTTCCGATAGTACTACCCAAGTCCTCATAAAAACACACGCACGCACACAAACACATCCAAACACAATTTTACCAGGTTTCTGACGACTTTTTTTCACCAATGTACAAATCTAATCAGCGCCAACGATAAATATATATTTATATATATATATTATAGCCGGTAACTTTTTCCCATCAATATATTTGCATGACGGCACAGAAACCTCCTAACCTATGACAAAAAAAAATAAATGTGATCTAAGTGCGTTAAAGTGCGAGATCTTTTTACCATGAGAAGATGGCAATCGAGTACAAACACACACACACACACACACTCGTGTCGGGCTTAGTTGAAGCGATTTGGCTACTTGACATAACGCTGTTAATTACACATTAGCATTTATGTGCCACTTAAAATGGCACAGAAATCGACACAGTTCTTCTTTGGACCCAACCACCCCTAACCCCTCCCCCTTACGTAGCAGGCGAACACCTGTCGAATTATTTGGACTGCGCTGGTTGCAAGCCTCTATCTGACGCATATAGATTCAAATACACACATACGTATATACAGATATAGATACGTAGTAGTGTTTAATTAAAGACGGCATTAGGCAATGCGGACGCCGCCCCGCGTGATTAAGTGCAGCGATGTGTAAAAAATGTATGAGAGAAATACAAAAATAATACATAACAATAAATAAAGCACGCACACTCATACAGATTGGCCTTCGCTGCTATAGTGGTGTGTGTGTGTGAAAGAGAGGGAAGTGCAAAAGCCACAATGAAAGTAAATTACTAATAATCACTTTAGTTGTCTGTAAATAAAAAATTATAGCAAAAGAAGACAAAAACAAACAAAAAGCACTTGGCGGCATGGCAACTGTAATTTGTGGATATGGGGATACAAATTCAACCACCCCCAACCGCACCTCCCCTCTCCCCGCCCCCTTATAACGATCCCTCGTGCGTGAAATTTGGAAAAACGAAAAAAAATGAAAGTAGACAAAAGGAAACGCAAAAATTTACATAGAAACGCAGCACGTAGCACGTTCAAAACATTCAAAACGCAGCAAAAGAAAACATTCGTGGCCATATTTTGATTTGATACATACAAAAAAGTTGGGCGCCCAATTTGTATGCAAATCCATTATTTTCTTAAAATAAATTTGTTCTCATAAAAAAGCAGAAGTACTTACGAAACAAATCCTTGCGCGCCAAATTTCTTGCACACAATACTATAAAAGAAAAAAATGTATTGAAAAATAATTTGGAAGGAATTATGTGTAAATATTTAGCAGAACTTACGCGTTATTCGAATTTTGTGTTGTCCATTGCGACGTGGATAATCCAGTTTATTCATAATTTCAGACTTTCGATTTTGGTTATTTTGTAGTTGTTTTATTTATGTATATAAAAATATAGTTAAACTATTTGTTATTTTTTTATAAAACAATTGGTCTGTCTGACACTTGTCTTGCTGATCATTTTTGGGCATTAAAATGCTGTTGTTTTTATTGCTGGCAGCATGTATAAAAATTTAAGCGAAGTCGAAGAAGGAGGTAGAGAGAGAGAGATAGTAAAAAAAATATATCTCAAATTTTCTTGTTGTTGATGTTGTCGTTGTTGTTATTGCCGCAGCAGCAGCTGCTGCCGCTCTTGTTGTAGCCTTGAGAATTTATGTTGATTTTACTGCAGTTGCTTTTGCAGTTCTGTGTCATTGTTTGCACAGTGAAATATTTATAATTCATATGTTGTTGTTACTGTTGCTGTTGTTGTAGTTGGTTAGTTGCGGTGGCGCTGCGAACAAGTGCAAACTGTAAGAGAAGGCGACAAAACTGATTATTTATGAGTTTCATAATTGAATTTATACGAATTGTTTTTTATTAACACACACAGTCATACACATTTTGATAACTAAAACGTTCGTTAAGATAAGCATTTGCATATGTGTGTGCGAGTGTGCGTGGGTGTGTGGGTGGTTATCTGAGCTATGAAAATGAATGGAGTGCGTATTAGTATTAGTAAGTGTAGAAGAGGGCGTGCAAGCTGCCGGCGAAAGACGATGACGAAGACGTAGACGAAAACACACGACAAAAAGGGGGAAGGAAGCGAAAAAAAAACTGCTTTGGCAGGTAGCACAAAACACAACTCACCCGAAACTGTTTTGCTTGTTTTTGTTGTTTTTGATGCTGCTGCTGCTTTGGCTGTTGCCTTAAAACCATATCACACGCACATGTCGCTCACACAAACACACACACATTGAGACGGACGCATGTTGCAAGCACTTTTATTATTTCATAGATTGTGTTAAATTATAGATATACATACTATGTATGTTTGCATACGTATTTATTTGAGCAGTCGCTTAATTAACTTTAATATGCTTCCTGCGTTTGTATGGGTGCAAGCTATGTGTGTGTGCGTGTGTGTGTCTGCTGCTGCTGGTGTGCCACAGAATTTGCAATAATGTTAAGGCCCTGCCCGCCACACACACTTGTTAGTTATTATAAAATTTGCATGCACATGTGTGTGCATATATATGCATATATATATAAACATATATATATACAGTTGTCGATTTAGAACTGTGCACTACGCACTTGAAAGCAACAACAATTTGCAACAGAAATATTCTTTCGTTTTTTTTTACGCACTGCTCTCGTTTTTTAATACTTACAGAGAAAGAGAGACAGCGAGAGAGCAAATGAAATATGAACGACAACCGACAACGACGGATGAAGCACGTTAGCTGCTGCACGCACAGCACTATTTTGCAACAGTTTATTGGAGTTACAGCTAGTTTAACTACATAATTTCGCGTGATTTGTATATGCTGCTGTGCACAGGCTTTAATTTTGTTTATAAACTATTTAATGGTAATATCGCGCAGAAATCAGTTCTTGTTCAACGAGAAACGCCATTTTTATGGATGGATCCGAATGCACAGTGTTGTGAAGCGCACCTTTCCACACTGCTGACCAAAATAGTATTTTTTGACGCTGCACAGCACTGAATACAAATTTGGCGCTGTTTTGCGTTTTTTGGTGTTTTATAGTTTTTTTTTTTATTTGTGAAAAATAATGTCAATTACGCTCGATTTCGATGTTAAGCAACTGGCTAACAGACGGGAACTTGAGCTACACTATTTGCCGGCGAAAATCAATGGCGACGGCGAGTGCGCCAATGTCGATAAATATTTCAATAATTATACGCGCGAAGCGTCCGACTACGGAAAAGGCGTGCTGACAAACGCTCTCCGGGGATATCCACTGCTGGGCAAGCGAGAGGCAGTCCCCGAGGGATACACAGGTGTTGTCCTGCAGGAGACGGATCCACATCAGGCACAGCGCCAACTGCGGCTCACTGGTACCTTCGAGGAATTCACATATTGGAATTACGACAAAGTGCCCTCCAAAGGCGATGGCTATCAACAGACAATCACGATGCTGCAAGTAGCCGAGGCGGTAAGTTGGGAGTATATATTTATTTAAATATATGTGTATGTATTACATTAATCCATCCCCACAGTTGGCCGCACCCATTGATGAAGGGGAGCTGGAGGAGGAATTAAAGAGGCAGCAGCAGACGAAGAAGGATAATCTTTAGTTTAGATTGGTGCGCTTACAGCGTTTATAGTATATCGTATAGTATTCCAAAAGCTAATCAAATGTCTTTTACAATTCGTACACTTTAGAATTACAATTTTTGTATAAAAGATTCAAATATAAATACGTATATATATGTGGATGTTCATGTTGATGTGGATGTTGATGTTACGGTTATGTGGAGTAGTTGCAGCCATTTTCTGTAGCAGCCTTATTCATCCGCATCCTCGAAGCGCTCGTCATCGTCCTCCAGGCTCAGTTTCTGCATGCCACCCACTTCGCCGCCATTGCGACCGAGCATGAGATCCTCCATGGGATCGCTATGCTCCGAATCCATTCCGCGAAGATCCTCCATGGGATCGCTATGCTCCGAATCTATATCGCGAAGATCCTCCATGGGATCGCTATGGTCCGAGTTGCTGTCCGCCGAATCAGGATGCAATGCCTGGCACGTGGTCATCGCATTATACATGGTATCCACAATGTGAATATCGTCAGGCAGCAGCCAGCACTCGGTCACCTCGTCCAATTGCTGATCGACAGCATCCTCAAAGTAATCATCGTCATCGTCGTCCTCCTCATCGCGCGCATCACTTCCATTACCCTCATCCACATCGTTGTTAGCAGCAGCTGCAGCGGCAGCAGCATTATTATTATGCGGCTGATCGCCGGCGCCATTCTGCCCATTGACTTCGAGGCTTCTGCCCATATAGACTCCCTCCCACTCCACTTTGCGATCGAGCATGAAGTAAATGCACTTTCTCGGATTCGATGAAATGCCGTGCAGGCTCACCTGCTTCCATTCAATCGAGATGCCTTCGACCAGATCCATTGGCTGCCAGGACAGCGTGCTAAGCAACAGGAATAAATCAGTCAAAAGAACAACAATTATACAAAAATTTCTCAAGCATTGCCGGACGAGTTTGCGCTCACTTTTGTGAAATATATATTCTGCCCTGTCCGACGACTTTATCGCCAAGCTTGAGCTTGATATTATTGGCGGTATATAGGAGACCGTGCTCGGGTGGGCTAATCGGCATAATCAGTACCATTTTAATTGAGGATTGTGCAAAAAATACACGATAATAAACAAATTTCCAGACCGTCTGGCAGCAGTAAACTCAATCAGAGTGTTGGATAACGTTAAACACTAATTGTGTCCTATTTGCAAACCTGTGCAAAAAATACCAACACTACTGCAATCTTTTACTTTTACTCCTATAAACAAAAATACAAACTACTAAACATTTGATATTGTTCAACACCGTGCACTTATTATTTTCTCAACATGTAGCAACTCTGTAATTTCAATTCACAGCGGTTGGCACAGCGAGCGTCTTGCTTTTTTTTTTGTTATTTGTCGACAATTAATTTACACAGCCAAGCAGCTAGGAAGCTATGGAATGTGAACCTTATGCCAAGTAGTGTGTATAACTAACAAGTTCTTTGGAATACATGCCTTAAATTCAATATAGCTAAAAGCCACTTTGTCGATATTGTTGTTGTTGTTGCTGTTTTAACTACGGCAGCTGCCAAAATACATACATATATATATATATATATAAATATATATATACACTTTAAAGAGACGGCCAACAATGGACATGGAATACGTGAACATCAATGAATTTAATGACCTCGAGCTGGCGACACGCATGCGCACCTGCAACTATGAGAAATACAAGTCTCTCGTTCGTATGCATCTCTCATTTGAGCTCGAATTGAATACCGATGAGTAAGTCATAATTGTCTTTCTCTTTGTGTTTGTATTTCTTTAGCTGACCGTGCTTGTGTGTGTGCTTGTGTGTTAATTGCAGATTCGATTTAGCCTGCCACGAAATTGTGTACGAGGACAAAGGAAAATTAAAGAAGTGGAACAGGCTCTCGAAGAAGCACAGATTGGGACATGTTGGCAACGCCGCCAGTGTAGCCAATGTTGCCGGCTGTGCCTCGGGCAACGGCAGCAAATCGGTTGGCAACAGTCCCACAGAGAGCCTGCAGCAGCAAATCGATGCCGGTTTCCAAATGCATTTGCTGGAGCTGAAGCAGTTCCTCATGCTGGAGAAGAGTAAGTGACCATGTTAAGAAAGGTAGTTGTAAACAATAAGCACCATCCCCACCAGATCTCAATCAGGAGGGACTTTTTCGCAAAGGCGGCTCTGCTTCGCGTCAAAACGAGCTGCGTCTGCACATCCAGCAAGACAAACCGTTGGAGCTGGAGCAGGCCGGCTTCTCGGCACACGATTGCGCCACCGTTTTCAAGAGCTTTCTCGCTGAGCTGCCCGAGCCACTGCTGACTGATGCACACTATCCGGCCCATTTGCAGATAGCGCCGCTTTGCCAAGTGCTGCTCGCGGATCAGTCGCAGGCCAACTTGGAACGTCAGCAGCATCTGCTGAACTCGATGCAGTTGCTGCTGCTGCTGCTGCCCGAGGAGCAGCGTGAGTTGCTGCAGCACATTATGGAAATGCTGCACGCTGTTGCGCTGCACGAGGCCACCAATAAGATGAGTGCAGAGAATTTGGCCACATTGTTCACACCGCATTTGATCTGTCCGCGCAACATGCCGCCCGAGGTGCTGCACTATACGGCCAAGCGAATGTGCAGCATTGTGGCATATATGATTGTGCACAGCCTGGACATCTTCGCCGTGCCAGCCAAGCTGGCCACCGATATACGGGCGTACTTTCTTGAACGCAAACGCAAGAAAACCATGTCGCCGGAGCAAACGCTTGACGAATCCATCTCGGACATCTCGACCGTCAACACGGTGTACACTTTTGTAGATCGCGCCGCTACAGCAGCGGCAACCACATCCAACAACACAGACACGGAGTTGGCCCAACTGTACGCCCACATTCAAAGTCTGCCTGAGTCCTCAAAGAAACGGCGTCTCATTAAACAGTTTAACAAACAAAATGGGCAGGGTAAGATAATAATTACGTATTGCAGAGAAGCAAATTTAAGTGTGCATTTTGTTGTTTTAGGCACTCCATTGCAGTTGGTCGTCATGAATCGACTGAAGAACAATGAGGCGACGCGCAGCGCCAAATCCCTTGGTGACTCCATAAAGAAGCACATATTTCACAAGAGTCTCATGTCGCGTACTCCAAAACGGGCACCTGCCCTCCAAGCTATGCACGGCTCCGAGGTGGGTGGCGGTCGTGATTTTTGTATGCTTCTCGCAACACTTGCAGAGGATTACAGAATATATATATAATTATGGAAATCGGTTTTAGAACTGTTCAGCGTATAGAATCTGTGTGAGGTCCGTTGGTCTGTCTAAATAATTCTGGAAAACAAGTCAATCAATTATTTATTTTAACCAAAAATACTTGTTTGGCTTCAATTGTGGATTCAATAAAAAATTGAAAACAGTTCTGAAAGTTAAAAGATATCAGTTTAATCAAATCATAAATTAAATTAAAATGGAAGACTATTAAATTTTTAAAGTTGTAATATTTAAGCTTAAAAGCTAATCTTTTTTTATTTGATCTGATCTCACTTTGTCTTATAAACTGAAAATATATATATAAATCTGAAAGGGTATTTAGAATTCATAAATTGTTCTCTTAAAATAATAGAGATAGTATTATTGAAGACTCTATTCATTTTTTAAAGTTATAACATATCAGCTTATAAGCTAATTATTGATTTATACTCCAAAATCTGATTTAGTTAGATTATTTTTTTGCAACTGAAATCGTAAATTGATCTCGTAAATTTGTTGAGATAATATTATTAAAGCTTATTAAGCTTATCCTAATAGTTAAAGCTTATAGTCAGCCTTATACAAGATTCTCCAAAATCAGATTTTGATTGATAGTCTGAAATCGTAAATTTCGTTTATATATAAAAATCTGCAAGAGTATTAAAAGTCGTCTATAAACTAACCGCATGTTGTTTGTGTCCCTTTGCGCAGACGCCAAATCTTTCGCATGTGAAGGCGCCCAAGTTGCGCGTGCTATTCCAAAGTCCGACGCCAGCGATGCCACTGCCCATATCCATAGTCCCCTCATCATCATCGTCATCATCATCAGCAGCGGCATCATCATTAGTCGGCGGCACTAACACACTGCACACGCTTCACAAGTCCATTTCATCCGCATCGTTGAAGATTGAATCATCGTCGGATGGCAGCAGTTGTGGGGCCAACGGCAGCCACTCAGCGCCCGTCAGTCGCCAGCAATCGCATGAGCTGTCCGCTGGGCCAACTGCTAGGCCCGAACTGGACGAGATCGATGCCGGCGATCGATGCTGTGTGACGCCGGCGAAGATTATTTCGGCGGTGGCGCAGCAGCTGATCAGTGTGGCGGCTGACAAGAAGAGCGTGGTGTGGAATGATCGCCGTCTGCTGGATATCGAGGAGTACTCGAATCCCTGCACGCCCGTCCACCAATCCTCGCGCTACAAGTCCGAGCCTAATCTGTGTAGTTTGCGGCCACAGGTGCACGACGACGACAACGACAATGATTACGACGAAGATGCCGCACTGACGCCCATTGCGGAGGTCTCAACGACAACAGCGGCTTGCAGTGGCATGGGCAAATCCCTGACCCGCAAGCTGATGAAGGGTGTCAGCATGGGCAATCTACGGTTTCCATTCAGCACGCCGGAGACAACAAAGCGCTTGGTGCGCAGCGTTTCGGCTACGCTCAAGCGGCGTCCCAGCTCTAACGAGGATGCCAAGCACTTGCCGGCGGCAGATGCTCCCCTGCTGGAGGATGTCGATGATAGTGATCTGGAACAGCAAGAGGATGATAATGAAGATGATGATGATGATGACGACACATTGTCCGAGGTAAACGGCAGCTCCAATGAACTGCCTGGCATGACAGTGGACATTAGCTACCATCAGCAACTGCTGCAGAGCAGTGTTTATCGCAATCTGGATCTGATAACAAGCACGCCAGCACTGCGAATGGGTCGACGCTCCATGTCGCCGATAACCAAGTCCACACAACGCATGCCCAAGGCAATGCAGGTAAGTGGCGCATGTCTTTTACAGTCCAGCATGTTAATCTTGAAACCCAAAAGAAATAACAGCATCTAAATGATTTGAATTTGTTTTCAGGAATCGATTATGACACCACGCTCCCGCAAGCCCGTAATGATGCTCACTGCTCTAAACAATGGCGATCAGAAGCAGCAGAATCGTAGCTTTGGCGAACAGCAGCCGGATGATCTGTTGGCCACCAAGCAGCTGGAGCCACCGGTGCTGCATAGCGAGGATGCCACCTCACTGGGTGGCTACGCGGAAATCTTGAGGCGTCAGCAGAGCTTTGCCAACCAACGGCAGCGAACTAGCAGCAGTAGCAATAGCAACAGCAATAGCAATGAGCTGGAAATGGAACCCTCACTGGGAGGCAAGCCACCCAATGCTCTCTCCAGCGATTTCAAGTGAGTTGACACAGTTAATTAAATTGTCCAGGCTTGATAATAATTTGAAGCACTTTCCCCCCAAAAGGGAGTACTTGTTAACGCGCAGTGTTTTGACCGCTAGTCCGGCGGATTTGTCATTTGCGAGTCGCTCGGATGACTTTGGTGGCGCCAACACCACACAGGATATTGAGGATTTTGATGAGTCCGAGCTGAGTCCCAGCCTGCTCTACTGCTTGGACGGCAATGAGCCGGCGATTGCCTCGCCACTGGGCTGCTTCAATAATGGTCGCAAACGCTCGGCGGACACACCTTTCAAGGCTGCCCGTGGGGCAGATGATGATGCCGCAAGCAACAAGGAAAACATATCTAGCGGAGATGCCGATGAGCATTTGCACACCAAGAAATTGCTGATTACTTCTCATGAGGAGTATCCGGGCGAAACGGCGCTTTGAGCACATCCTTACAACATTTAACGTTAAAACCGTTGCACGGCTTTAAGAAAATTGTCTTATTATCAAACACATTGCTTCCGTGAAATTGTTTTCGAAAAAAACAAACATTTTAAATATAAGTTTAACGCATTCGCGTTTTTTTCAAAAAATAATTATGTAGCTTACGACTTACATTATAAATGCTTGACTCAAAAAATTGAACAATTACATAAAAATAAAACTATTTTATTAACTTTACAGTTGATGTTTTATTTGCATATGATAAAATTGCTCGTTTTAAATCATGAAATCGCCTAAGAATTATTAACCTGCTAACATAAGGGTTAACTGAAACGACTGATTCGAGTAATTAAATATCGATATGTTATCGCTTTAACTCTTAGATAACACTGTCATTTCTGCTATATTGCTCTTACACAGCACCAAACAACAGCTGATTTTTGTTGACTGGCTCTTGAAACGCGAATGAAAACAAATTTATAATCAAACAAATAAAACAATAGAAATCTGTTGAAATTTGTTAAGCTTAAAATCAAAGACCAGCAGCATGGGCACATGGGTACTGGAGGTGGCTAAAATGGGCATGTACATGGCATTCCCCGTGACTCTATTCCACTTCTTCAACCAGCCGGAATATTTTGAGGAATGGGTGACCAAAAAGAAGCGCGAACTTTATCCGCCGGAAAGCAAGAGCCACCACGAGGAACTGCAGCGAGCCATACGTGAGCACCACCAGAAGCACGATGCCCAAATGATGCGTGCCATGGAGGAGGCGCAACGCAACAAGTAAATCTGAGTGCAGTCTTTTTTTGATATCAGCTTTTATTATATAAGACAAGTGGGCATTAAGTGTGGAAAAATGTCTTTAATTGTTTTTGTAAGAACACTTTGTAATGGCGACATGAACAAAGTACTTCTGCTTGTGTAAATAAAAAAAAAATGATGTGCGTTAATTTTACATTTTTAATTTAGTAGGAACTGAGGACTTGGAGTGTGTGATAGCAGGCCTTGTATGACGCTAACGATGATCACATAGACCAACTGCAGTAGTTCACTGCGTGGCAAAACAATCCACTTATCAATGAAGCACCAGATAGTAACCCCCTTCCCCCCCCCCTCTTTATTACTCTTTCAGAAGTGCCACAAGTTGTGGCGACGACTCACCTCCAATTCCATTGAGTGCCAGTGTTGGCAATGACCGACAGTTGACCGTTATTCTGCGAATATGGACTTTTCTGGATTACGTGATCGGCTTTAGATTAGATCCATTCGCAACAGATTTGCTTAGAGACACCAAATGCGTTTCAGTAGCTGCTGCTTTTATCTAATTTTCACACGGCATTAACTGTAGCAACAAACCCCAGCTGTATAATGTTTATATACACAGATTGTTTCTATACCCATCGTAGGCAGTATTTTGATTTGGTTGCGGGGTGTGAGTAATCAATGATAGAGAGTTGGGTTCCTGAATAAAAAAAAATATTTATATTATTTACAACAAATAATTAACATTGGCTTCCATATAAGGTTGGCTATTTTTTTTAATTCATGAAATTTTAATCCGAACTTTTAATCTTTAGTAAATAGTTTTTATATGTGGGATATCGTATGTTTAGTAATGCATTAGTATAGTTTGAATGCTAATTATGGGGGTAATTTGGGTTTTTACTGCTTTTTTCACACCACTGCTTCAGCCTGCACTTGATTTATCAATTTGCGCGGCCGACGTCGACTTCGCAGTCGTCAGTCAGCTATTTGGCATATTGAAAGCAATGCGATTCACAAGCCGAGCAACGCTTGTCCATCCGTATTCAGTTTGATTTCAACACCCACACGGAACAGAACAGAAAAGAAGAGACCGAAAATGGCGCAGGCAAAGGTCCTGCCACAATATATAGCCGGTTTATCGGCGGCGTTTGGAGCCTTTTGTATGGGTGCCAGCATGGGATGGTCGGCTCCTGTCGAGAAAATGCTGACGGAGGACGAAGCCTATGGGTTTCCAGTGTCCGGGGATCAGTTTGGCTGGATCTCCTCTTTGTTGACATTGGGCGCTACGGTTGTGTGCATTCCGATGGGATTCATCATTGACATATTTGGACGTAGGCCGACAATGTTGGCATTAATACCTCCTTACATGGTTGGTTGGATTCTGATGATCTTTGCAAACGGCGTGACAATGCTATACTTTGGGCGGTTTATTCTTGGAGTCTGTGGAGGAGCGTTCTGTGTGGCTGCCTCGATGTACAGCACGGAAATCTCGACAATTGATACTCGTGGCAAATTGGGCAGCTTCTTTCAGCTGAACACCGTCTCGGGACTGCTCTATGGATCCATAGTTGGTGGCTACACTCCACTCCTGACCACCAATATATTGTGTGCGATACTGCCCCTGATCTTTGCTCTGGTCCACTTCTTCATGCCAGAGTCACCGGTTTATTATGCCATGAAGGGACGACGGGATGATGCAACCAAGTCGCTGATCTGGCTACGTGGCAAGGACTGCGATATCAGCGAAGAGCTCAATGAAATGATGGAGGCGAGCAACAAGGGAGCTGATGAACCCAAGGATAGCATTTTCAAGGCACTGCGACGGCCGATAACGCTCAAGGGAATCGGCATCGCTGTGATTCTGCAGGCTCTGCAGCAGTGGACGGGCATTAATGCCATCATGTTCTACTCAACATCCATTTTTGAAGAGGTGGGCGCCGGGTTATCTGGACGCATCTGCACGGTCCTTATTGGGGTTACACAGGTGGTGATGACGCTGATTGCGGCGTTGATCATCGATAAGGCTGGTAGACGTATCCTGTTGCTCATCTCCGCCATCTCTATGGCCATCACCACCTGCCTTATGGGCGTCTATTTCCAAATGCAGGTCAGCGATCCGGATTCAGTGACATCCATCGGCTGGTTGCCCATTACTAGCATCCTGCTGTTCATTGTGTTCTTCTCGATAGGCTTCGGACCCGTGCCCTGGCTGATTATGGCCGAGCTATTCACCGAGGATGTGAAGAGTGTCGCCGGCTCCCTTGCGGGCACCAGCAACTGGTTCTCGGCATTCCTGGTCACAAAACTCTTCCCGATCCTAAAGAACTCCATTGGATCGGCGCCAACATTTTGGATATTTACGGGCATCGCTGTTGTCGCCTTCGTTTACTCGTTGTTCTGTGTGCCGGAGACGAAGGGCAAAACGCTTCCGGAGATTCAGTTGATGTTGGCCGGAGGCAAGAAAGGCAAAGAAGCTGAGACGAGCAGCGATCAAAAGATTTAAAGGCCCAAGAAAAAGTTGTAAGCTTATAAATATAACTGTATATGTTTTTTTGTATATCTAATTCTAGTTTTAACTCTTTATTCTCTCTGAATAATATTGTGCATAACTGTAATGTAAACTAGTGAAAAATTAATTATATTATTAAAAATATATTAAATACCATCAAAATAAAATTAATGTTTTTAATTGCATTTATCAGGCGTATCAAAGCTATTCAAAACAAAGCAGCTTCTATTGAAAAGGCATACACTCAGAGAAAACACACTGTTCAAGAGCAGGAGAAATAAAACTTTTACAGTTTTGCGTTGCTTTTAATGATTTGGACATATAAAGTTCGCATCTATAGTAGTTGAAACTCTATCCTAATGGAGAGTACATACCATTTAAAAATGCCTAACAATCTGTAGAGCATCTACCGCCTGCGAGGATCTGTTGAATCTCCTCCAGACTTCTACGTTTCGTCTCGGGCACACCTAGCCAAATGTACACAAAACCAAAAAGGCTAACGCCAGAGAATAACCATAATGTTGCTGCTGGTCCGATAGTAGTGTTCATCACAGGGAATAGCTTGGTGATCGTAAATGCGGACAACCAGTTGCTGGTGCCCGCAATGGAGCCGGCGACACTCTTCACATCCTCGGTGAATACTTCGGTCATCATCAGCCAGGGCACGGGTCCAAGGCCAACGGCACTGGCCACTGTAAAGATAAGGATGCTTGTAATTGCTAGCCAGCCGATGGATTTCACCGAATCGGGATCGCTGTCCTTCATTTGAAAATAGATACCCATCAGGCAGGTGGTAATAAAAGCGAAAAAGGCGGAAATAAGCAGAAGGATACGTCGTCCAGTCTTGTCGATTAACACAGTCGCCACCAGCGTTATCACAAGCTGAGTAGTTCCAATAAACATCGTGCACAATCGCCAAGTTAATTTCGCACCCACATCCTCGAAAATAGACGGGGAATAAAACAGGATAACATTAATGCCCGACCATTGCTGCACAACTTGTAGAATCACTGCGATGCTGAGTCCTTTGAGAGTTTTGGGACGTAGCAGTGCCCAGAAAATGTTCACCTTGGGCTTATTAAACTCCCTGGTAATCAGTTCAAGCTCATCGCTGATATCGCAGTCCTTGCCACGTAACCAGATCAGCGACTTGGTTGCATCATCCCGTCGTCTCTTCATGGCATAATAAACCGGTGACTCTGGCATGAAGAAGTGGACCAGAGCAAAGATCAGGGGCAGTATCGCACTCAATATATTGGTGGAAAGGAGTGAAGTGTAGCCGCCAACTATGGATCCATATAGCAGTCCCGAGACGATGTTCAGCTGAAAGAAGCAGCCCAATTTGCCACGAGTATCAATTGTCGAGATCTCCGTGTTGTACATCGAAGCAGTCACACAGAACGCTCCTCCACAGACTCCAAGAATAAACCGCCCAAAGTATTGCATCATCACGCCGTTTGCAAAGATCATCAGAATCCAACCAAACATGTAAGGAGGTATTAATGCCAACATTGTCGGCCTACGTCCAAATATGTTAATGATGAATCCAATCGGAATGCACACAACCGTAGCGCCCAGTGTCAACAACGAGGAGATCCAGCCAAACAGATCCAGGGACACTGGAAACATATAGGCTTTGTCCTTCGTCAGCATGTCCTCGACGGGAGCAGACCATGCCATGCTGGCGCCCATACAAAAGGCTCCAAACGCCGCCGATAAACCGGCTACATATTGTGGCAGCACCTTTGCTTGCGACATAACTACTCAAACTGTTAGCCTGGTCAACTTTGTAAACTGATAAAATCAAAAAAGTGGTTATCAAGAAATCAATCGGTAAGCCAAATTCGGTTGTAAATAAATGTGCATTGAAGATTATTCAGTTAGTTGCCGATAGCATTGTAAATTTGCCGAAGATTAAATACACTTGATGCAATTCTTTCACTTTTTGTTATACGACATTAAATATTAACAAAATACAACTTTAAACAATGAAGAAGACTGATCTGCATTAATAGCATTATTCCCCTATATTCCCCCAAAATGCTTTGATAATTCCAACTGTCGCTGTGAGAATTAGATAGTGTAAGTAGTAAATTGTCTGATTAGTCTATATAAACTTGTATAATTAACGGCCAACAACAAGGAAATCGGCTGGGAATATATAATCGAAAGTTGGATGACAAGACTATCAGCAAAGTTGTAGATACGTCGATTAACATCTACGTATAAGAAATGTTGGTTTGCCGATCCATTAACAATTGAATACCGTAAAAATGCAAAAGTTTCCTGAATTTTGTACAATTTCCAAGTGTTTTATTAATTATGTTTTTGCTTTTCTGTGTGTCGTGTGTGTGTGTGTGTGTTTTATATAATACGAATTTAAATATATATGCATTTACTTAAGATCTAGCGAATATTAATAAACAGCATGCGAACGCTGCTGTCTATATTCTTCTTCATGGTTCCATTATTATTTTCTTCTTCTTCTTTTTAATAAATTGTATTATTTGCACTGAGAATGTTAACATATTTCTAAGTCAAGTCGAATTGAAAAATTGTACAAACTTTTTTGAACTGGACACAAAAAAGTTGCTAGAAATAAGCTTCTGTCGTTGCGCAAATAATCAATTAATGAATGTTTTTTTATTAGAATATTTGATTTTGATTTTGATTGAAATGATTTTGAAATTGCTAAGGCGGCTCAGGCAATGCTCGCTGTATTAATTGTGCAGTGAAAAGCAGAAACTTGTATGTATGAATAATAATATCTCGTAATAAACATTTGAAATGCGTTATGCGATATTGTGCCTTACAACTTTACATGCTATGGCAGTTTACTTGTTGGGAGTTCCTTTTGTGTTTAGTGTTTATCAAGCATTTCATTATGGACCAAAGTTTTGCTTTGTCATGCAGTTAAGCCGTTTATTTAAACTAAGCACATTTACTTACAATAAGTGACAAAAATCAAGTGTTTCGCATATCCTTGCCTAATTCAATTTCAAGACTCGCATTTTTTAATTCTTGTTTCTGCTTTTCGGTGCAATTGTTGTTGTTGTATCCGTTCTTCATAATTTATTTTGTTGTACATATACAAATATATATGTGTGTATATATAATAGATATATATATAAACAGTTTTACGTAAAAATATATAATTATTTGTATAAAAAACTAATACAATGTTGCATGTATACATCTCTATTTTTTATTTGTATGTGTGTGTGTGTGTGAAATTGATTGCATTTATAGAGAAGAAAAAAACAAATCAAACAATATAATCGTAATCGTAATCGTAATTATTATTAAACACAAAACATCATACAAAGCATAAAATGTCAACACACACGCACGCACACACAAACACACACACACAATCGCATGCAAAGAATATCAAAATGTTTTGTTGCTTTTTATTGCGTTTTTATAAAAATATTGCATATATGTGTACAAATTGTATGTATGAGTGTGTGTATGTATGTATGTGTGTGTGTGTGTGTGTCTGTTCATGTTTATCGAATAAATTAGCACAAAATTTGACCAAAAACAAAATGACATTTTTCAACTAATGCGTAGTTTATCCTGCATTTTTTAACTGTGAAATCTTGATTTCTTTTTCTTTTTTTTAATCGTGTTTTGTTTTGTTTACTATGTAATGTATTTACGTAGTATATTTAAGCGCTTAGAGAACTATTAGATTTGCATTTTTGTATATAGAAGGGCGATCGATTTATCTTGATTTTCAATTGTATCTTATGATTGCAGATTTGCTTATTATTTTTATTTTTTATTTTTTTTGTTGTTTTGTTTTTGTTGTATATACTTGATTTAGACTCTATATATGATGATATATATGATTTTATTTATGGTTTTTTTTGTCCCAACTTGAATCAAGTTTAGCTGCTCATTTTTTGCCGTGTAATGCCTCTCTCAAATGTTGTATTTGAATTATTTGTTGCTGCTTTGTTTTCGTCGTTTTCCATTATCATTATCATTTCCATCATTATTATCATCTTCGATTTGCTCTCTGTTCGTCCCCGCCCGCCTCTCGCCCGGTCTCTACTCTCTACTCTCTGCTTCGCTCTGCTCTGCTCTGCTCTGCTCTGCTCTGTTCTGCTTTCTGGTGGTGGTTGTGGATTGTTAGATTGTTAGAATTTAGGCTTCGGCCTTCTTCTTCTCCTTCTTCTTCTTCAAGAACGATGGTGTGCGCAGGCCCTTCTTCTTCTTCTTGTCTTTCTTGGGTGAACCGTCCGTGGATACATCCTGGAACCGTAATAGAAATTTGCAATGAGAATATCGTTTGCACAATCTGCTTGTATATTTACTGAAAGGCAAACTTGGCAGGGTATCTAGTAGTCGAGCTCACACTTAGTTCTTTTTTGTTTTTTTGTTACTTACCTCTTTACTGCTCTGTGAGAAGGTGCTTAGATGCGCCTCCGAATGATCGCCATTTTGTACGTTTTCACCTGTGGATTGGCCATAGAAAGTATTCGAATTAGTATTAGTGTAAATGGGGGCGTAGTCATCTACATAGATAGATAAGATAGATATCATGTAACTCAAGGGACGCGCACAAAATCATAGATGTTGATGTGTATTAACCTACACCTATTATTAGAGGAGGACGCACACACAAAAGGGTTATGTTATATATGAAAAACATGTAGGATGTGAGTATATGTGAGTATATGAGAGTATATGTAAATATGTATGTATCTAGTTAGTATGTAAATGTTTTTTAAGCCAAACAAACACAAGCATGCATGGATTAATAAGCAAGAATCAACTAATTACCAAGGCGACGACATGCTTTAAAGTTAAAACACAAAACATTTAAAAATGATAAGTGCCAAAAATGTTGTTACCTGTGTTTCGATTTCTTAACTTACATGGTGAGCGAATATATATATACATATATATATAAATTGTGCGAATGAACAACATTTATTATAACATTTATAAACTTAATAATCGACGCATCTTAATACTAAAAAAGTGTAATTTTTTATAATAAAAAAGCAATGAAAACAGAAAAAGCACAATTCATGAGTAACCTCTTTAACAAAAATTAATAATAATAATAATAATAATAATAAACAATATGGCCAAGTTGAGGTGCTTAAGTTTGTGACAATAGTTGAGAGATTAAAAGAAACAATCCCAATCCCAGTCTCTACTTGGCTCTGGTTGGCTTGACGACGCTTGACTTGATATCGTCGCACATCTGGGAGATACGCGTGCGGCAGTCATAGATAATGGCACGATTGTGCAACTCGTGGGCTCGTATGATGCTGTTCAGCAATTGATGCAACTCCACTTCCAGATTGCGCAGCAATCGCTGTTGCGCCTCCGATTCGGTGTAGCTGTGGGTTGAGTCGCCGGACGTCAACTGGGACTGGGAATGGGTTGTTGGCGGCAGCTGCGAATCTGCAATTGCCACATAGCTATAGGTGTGGCACAATGCCGGCGCCGAGTTGGAACGTTGCAACAGCAGCGACGACGAGGGTGTTGGCGAGGCAAGTGGGGCACGCGGCAATTGCAGCTGCTGCTGCTGGTGTTCCGCCAAAAGCTGCGTGGTGCGCAGCTGCTGGGATATATAGTGTATCTCATCATCGATGACCTTCTCCAGCTTGGAGCGGAACTCACGCTCATTTGCCTGCACCGTCTGCACACACTCCGTGTTCCGCAGCGACACATTGATGAGTATCTCAATGGAGGAGGTGGTCGTCTTCAGCTGCGACTCCGCCTCCGGCGAGCTGCTCAACGTGAGTCGAATATGCTTGCCCTGGCTGTAGGCCTCCGCTTCCTGTGCTGTGGAGCCGGAGCAGGAGTCATTGCTGTTGGTATCACGACGCTTGCTGCTGCTACTCTTCTTGTTATTGTTGTTATTGATGGAATTCTTGTTGCTGCCACCCAAACCACTGTCGTCGCCATTCTGATACATGGCCTGCTCCGCTTCGGGCTTGTCAGCGCCATCCTTGGGCAGCGCATGATTGCTGGGCAGAAAACTGCGCAGCGTATAATTGCTGGGATAAAGACTGTCGTCGTCGCGATCACAATTGGCATCGGTGATATTGAGCATGGAGCTAAATTTAGCCGTCAGCTCATCCAGGGAATCGTCGGCGCTCTGCGGACTGGAGCTGCTCCTCCTGCTGCAGCTACTGCTTCTCGTTGCCGTTGTTGTTGTTGCCGCACTATTGTTGCGCTGCTTGCGCGGTGGACTTGGTTGCAACTGGATTTGCATCTCGGAGACATAAGATGGCGATGGCGATGCTAATGCATCCTGCTGCGCGATCGGCCTATTTTGCTTACCACTCGCACTCGCACTGAGCACATTGAGCATTTTACGCTTGGCAAAGCTCAGATTGGTCAGATCAATAAAGGAGACGACCTTCTCCCGCTGCTCGGCGACCGTCTGCCAAATGCTCCGATTAGCGGGATGCAAGAGAATATTTGGCTCACTTGTCAGCGGACAATTGAAGCCATAATGCGAAAAGGTGCGAAATGGGGCAGCTGATGATGATGCATTTAAGTCATTACTGCTGTTGTTGTTGTTGTTGTTGATAACAGTTGGCTGATATATAAGAGCTGAATGCGCAGCGGATCGGATAGGTGTGCTGTGCTGTGCCAGTTGTGCCACAAAGCTATCCTCGCTTGTGGTGTGTGCATTGAGCAGCGGATAGTTGTGTTTATATGTGGCATCGATTTTATGGATTACATGCACCTGCACGCAGTGACAGGCCTCAATGTAACGACTTGTTGTGTCATAGAGGAAAGCGTATTTGTGTGACAAATACGCCAGCATAGCTGAGATAAAAGAGGGTCATAAGTGAGTGTGTGTGTGTGTGTGTGTAGGTGTGTGTAAAACACATCACAGTTTGGGTGTATAAATCAGACTTACATGTAACAATTCACAATCAAAAATTGGGGAAACTTTAAAAGTAAGAATAAAATTAACAGTTACAGCCACTGTTAACATTTAACATTTAACATTCAACATCTGTTGTTTAAGGCCTGACTGTTATTTAACATTGAAGGATTATCGCTTAACATTAAACATTTCTATGTATTTCCAAGTAAATTCAAATCATTATGTATTTCACCATACAAATCACCAGCATTATGAACTAAATAATATATCTTTCATTATTACATATACAGTTCACCATTAAATACTCCATGTAAATACTCCAGTTTTATTTGTTAAGATCTATTAATACAAATCCACAAAATATTTTCAAACTTTATTGTTTAATATGATATAGTAATATATATGTTGTTGTTAGTGCGTATGCAAAGAAATGTGTATGTGAAAAAACATGCTAATTATCAAGTTTACAAAAATAAGTGTTGTGTAATGGAAAATTTTACATTTTTCAAATGCAGTAAACGAATTCAAATGTGCTGACTTGGCAAAGTAAAATGGGCAAAACGGAGAAAATTAAATAAAATATTTAAAAAATTTGTTGAACAAGTTGAAAATAAAAAGAAAAAGCTCCACTTTGTTTTCAAAACTTGTCGAAAATCGTCTGTGAAAGGTAGTTGTTATTTTGATTCATTTGAAAGACTGCTGCTCGTCGCCGTCTTTGGGTGCATCAGCAGCTGATGGGGGCATGTCTGTGGCGTCTCCTGTGTCTCCAGTGTCAACTTGCTGTTCGCTTGCCAGTTCTTGGTTTAATTCATTTTGTGCCTCAGCAATAATGTTCGGTGTAATCTCCGTATTTAAAATGTTGAAGTGGTTGATATCATCTGCTGTAAATCCGAAGGCGTTTAACAAGTCCGGATTTTCGGCAAGCAGTGGCAAATCAAACATAATCACTTCAAGTATATCGGTTATCTGGCGTTCTTCTTCATCATCATCATCATCATCATAATCATCATCATCACCATCATCATCATCATCATCATTATTATTATTATTATTATTATTATTATTATTATTCTCATCACCATCATTGGAATCATTATCATCGTCTTCGTCTATTTCCTCAACGGGTACATACTGATCATCTCTACCGCCAGACGGATCGAATCGATCCGATAATTGGGAACAGCGAGGCACGGGTATCTCGTCCAAGGATTCATCGGCGCTGAGCAGCGTGCCATTGGCCAAGGTACACAGTGTTGACACTTCAATCGTTTCGTCATCCTCCGCGGAGCTATCTTTTGTGTCTTCCTTACTACCGTTCTTACGCTTCTTCTGCATTTTAGCTGCCGCCATCGATGTGCTTGGCTTGTCATCTTCCTCATCCTCATTGTCATCCTCAATGATGTCTTTTGTCTTGGGATACTTTCTTTCTAGTTGGAGCAGAGCCTCCGCATCCGTTGAACTGTCGCCGCTGTCGTAATAGATTTGATAAGCTTGCTTATTCTTCTGAGTGTCCAGATTGAAGGCACCACGCGCCGAGCTCAGCGGAAAGCCGGATGAGTGGTCATCCTCCGTTTCCTCCTCCAACTCCTCTTCATCGTATTCAAATTCTTCAGTTGTCTTTTTCAAACTTGATTCCCTGACTTCTCGAGTATCCACTTGTTCAGATGTGGTGGATTGTCCATCGGGAGCATCTGCACCAGCCGCGTTTCTATCCACCACTTGCTCGTCGTCTGCTGATGAGACCACATTCTGTGATTGCTTCTTATCATATGGCTCATTTGGCTCATCAGCTTGCGACAACTGTTGATCAGCAGCAGCATCATTCTTATCATCCTGTTCGCTGTCGCTTTTATCCATTGACTGAGCTCCTTGGGATTCCATTGCGAAATCCGACATGTCATTATCACCGTCATACATGGGCTCCTCCTCCTTCAACTGCTGCTCCTGCAAAAAATTCAAGTTAAAGGTGGTGCTGGAAAAGGTTCGTTGCAGCAACTGTGGCGGTGAGGACACATCCGTGCAGAAAGTGCTACTCGACATGGTCCGATTCAGTGCAGAGCGAAAGCCCCGCCGCAATTTGAAAGTGTGCACCATAGGTTTGAGCCGTTTGGCATAGGGCGGGCATGAAGTTTGGGGTGAAGGATTTGGACTGTTCGCTGATCTGCGCTTTTGTCCGACGTAGGCACGTGGCGTCGTTGGCATCGAGACCCACAGACGAGCGCTGCTGTTGCGCTGCTCCGCATGGAATGTGCACACGGAGGAGTCATCGCTTGCGTTGTTGTTGTCCGTCTCAATCTGTACCTGAACCTGCTTAGATCGCTTCTTGCGCGAGCTACACGGCACCTTGGGGATGGAGGAACGCGGCTTGCTGGCATTGCGTATGTTCTCCTGGATGAAGTTGCGCTTCTTGCGCAGACAGCCGCGCACAACAGATGTGGACGAGGCATTGATGGCGCTCTCTGAGTTGGGACGCGATAACGAATCATCTCGACTGCTGTTCAAGGAGCGCGACGTACGCGGCCCTGGGCGAGTAATAAGACGAGAGTGTGCCGACGAGGTCGAGGTCGAGGGTGCATCTATATCAATTCTGGAGTAGGCGCTCGGATGTGGATCGCTCTCAAACTGAAACAGATGCGGTGTCCGGGCTGCTCCGGGAGTCTTCAGGATGTGCGTGCATGTCAAAAAAGTCTCCTCGACATCGCAGTCAATGCTCTGAAGTGCGCTCTGCGGCAGCTTGTTGCGTATGCTCTCATCGATCTTGGCAAAGATCGGTTCGCGTTCCTTTAGCTTGTCCGCCTCGATGAACTCGAGTATCTCGCGCTCGAGGGCCGAGAAATGAGAGCTAGATTTCTTCTGGGCCTCTTCGAGTACAACGACGGCAGCTTCGTCGCCCTCCTGGGAATCCTGGGAATCCTCTTCAACGTTCAGTTGAAGCTCTTGGGAATCCTCTTCAACGTTGATTTCGTGCTCATCGATGTCCTTTTCATTAAGGTGACTGGCTTCAACGGCATCTTTGAGTTTATTCCCATTGGGCAGAGGCGTTACTGGCTTCTCTTCATCCCGCTTCTCCTTGTGATGGATCTCAGCTTGCGGTTCGCTATCCTCCTCCTCATCGCTACTGGAACTACAGGGATGTGGCTCCGAAACAGATGCCGCATCATCAGCATCTGATATGTTCTCCTTCACAGCGGACGACTCCTGTACGCTATTATTCTCGCCCATTTGTCCGACTGTTGCACTGGCCACCACTTGCTCAAGCGCCTTACCCACAACGCTCACACTCTGCACAAGCGAATCCAATGGTTCCTGTGAGTCCCTCAAGGTTTGCGCCAATCCAGCTACGCTATTATTGGCGCCCATTTGCTCAAGCGCCTCACCCATAGCGCCCATACTCTGTGCAAACGAAACCAATATTTTCTGTAACATCCTGAAGGTTTGGACCAATCCAGCATTCTGCATTTGAGCATCTTGCTGCTTTGGCTGTGGTCCACAATCGTTGGTCCTTAGAGCATGTGCCTCTTGGGCATCCAGCGACATTGTCACCGTATGCTCCACAGTTGCTGGCGCCTCCTGTTCCATTTGCTCCTTGGCGCCAAAGAAGTGCACATGATCCTGCCAGAGCTCTTCGAACTCCAGCTTGCGGCGGTGACGCTCATTGCGCGACATTAACTGGCGTTCCTCCTCCACTTTAACCAGCTCCTGTTCCTGCTCCTGCTGCGAGTTGTTGGCATCTGGTTCCACGTTCTGCTCTGCAACTTGTAATTGGGTAATCTCAAGCGTAACGCGTCGCTCTACGAGCGGGTTCGGTTCCTGCTGCGCCTGCTTCTGCCAGTTGCCAAAGTTCCACACTTCCGTAATGTCCGTCCGGAATGTATTCGTATCCGATTGCGGTGAACCGGTAGCATAGGGTGCTCTCATTGGTTGCGCACTGGTTGCACTGGCTCCAGGACTTGTGGGCGTCTGGATGCCAGGTAAACAAATGTAACTGGATACGGCTTGTTCTCCAGGCACGTAGTTGCCATTGGTGGACTCCTCGGAGTAGTTGAGAAGTTCAATTTGGTTAAGAAAATTGCCAATTGGCAGGGATCCCTTCGTTTGGGTGCTCACATTGCAAAGAATCGAGTTGATCAAGGTGCTCTCGTCCTCCTTCTCTGCCTCCTCCTTAAAGGATGGCACAGGGCCGCTGGAACTGATCGGATCCTCGGGCTCATCCTCGGTAGTGCGTCGCTGCAGTTCGGGCTTCAGTCGCAGCAGCTGCTCAAAGCAATAGTGACAGAGGTGCTCATAGCGCGGCGTCGAAAAGATCTCCTCATAGCTGAGGGCACGCTGCACGCTGGGACGATAGCGAATGCAGTCGGCTCCAGCCGGCAAATGCTTGTGCTCGGTGGGCACTGGGAATCGCGGTGAATTGAAGCCATGGTGCGACAGGGTGCGATAAGGCGGCAGAGGAAAAGAAATAGGCGTAATAGGACGTGGTGGAGACATCGACTGTCCATTGGCCAAGAGGAAGAGACGACGACGTGGCGATGATGAATCATTGGTGGTGGCAACTATGCTGGATGTGGCCGTGGAACGTATTGTGCCGGCATCTCCATAATTAGGCATGTTGTTGTGGAGAGCATGAAGGAGCACCGAACAAATCTGCGGCTGACTGCAGCGACCCAAAGACGCAGCAGCATACGAATAAAGATGCCCACCTGCCAGATACTGTGCCAAGTCAGCAACATCGGAATCGGCGGAGGACAAGGTTTCGGGACGGGAACGGGGAAGGGGTCTGGGACAATAAACTGATATCAAATTGGATTGTTTGTCAAATGCAGCTTGCAAATCGCGACGACACTTGCTAGTCGAGGAGCAGTTGGAGGCTGGAACAACACTAGGAGGGCAGCACTGAATCTGGTTCTCCTTGTCCACCTCATCATGGATTGCATTATTGTTGCTGTTTTGCTTCACAAGATGCGGCGACATCTGGACGCTATCTGCGCTAGTTGTTGCTTGAACTTGCAATTCTTTTGAAGTAGGCCAGGCCAGGGGACGGGGTGGTAAAGAAAGAAGTCAAAAGGGTGGCATTGATCAGTAAGTTTGGACACTACTCTGACAATCGAGACTTACACTCAACTCAACTCAAGTCTAAGGCCGGCAAATTGGAGTAAACAATTGAAACAATTGAAAATTGCATTAAATTGACACAATTGCGGCACTTACGACTTGCAACACGCTGATTGATAAGAGATACGTGGAGGAGTGGCATGAAATACGTACGAGTATTAAATACCTACGATATGTAATATACCTAAATCCGAAAGATCCGGCTAACTGAGAGAGATAAATATAAAATATTCAGATAATATACATATATCTAGTGTCATTTGATGAATTCAATAACCAAGTTGCCCGATCCAATAAACTAAATGAGCTAATTATGAATATTTCGCAAATGGATTTCTCTTTTTTAAATTTTAGGTTAGGTTGAGGTGCATATTATGTAAATGTAAAATAAAAGTGATTTTGCTAGTTATTATCAACACATCAATGATGAGGGGCATGGTTGGTTATACAACATATATATAAGTATGTGTATATACAAAATGCAGCATTATGTCGTGCTATCATCCCAGGGTATAATTGAGCTACAATCGTATAAGTTGTATAGGTATAATTAGGGGTTAGCTATTTATGTATACAACAGCAAAAGGGACTTTTGTTCGTTTACCTCGGCCAGTTGGTGGCTTGCGATTTGTGGCTGTATGAGAGCGTTCGCCGTTTATAAAACTAAGTGTGGCTAAAATAAGTATTGAAGAAATAAAGGTACATAAAAAATTCGCTTGATTTGGATGCTTTTGATGTTACGTGGTTGAGCATCAAATAAACCTTGGAAAAAAAATTTGCATTAAAGACGTAAACTTAAAATAAATATGTGTGTATATGTTTGAGATATGCATACGAATAGCATACAAAATTGTATCAAGTAGCAGATATATTAGCAGTAGAGTGTTAAAAAGTATCGATACTTTACGATGCAATGTGTCAGTGTTAGAAAGTAATGTTAGCGCTTATAGGAAAATTGAAAGGCAAACGGAAAAAGCAATTAACAGAAAACAGCTGCAGTTGTTCAAAAACAAAAAAAAAACTAAATAACTATATGTGCACACAGAGCCACTTAAATGAAGGAAGCTAACAGAACGCTTCGATTTATGTTAAAAACAATGGGCAAATAAAGAGCTAAGCTATTTGAATGCAGAATGATATTAAATTGCCTGATTCCACTCCACTCTCAAACATTTCCAACATTTTCTGTACATTTAACATTATCTGCGCATTTAACATTTTCTGTACATTTAACATTTTGTGCACATTTAACATTTTCTGTACATCTAACTTTTTCCGCACATTTAACATTTTCTGTACATCTAACATTTTCCGCACATTTAACATTTTCTGCACATTTAACATTTTCTGCACATTTAACATTTTCCATTCTTAATTTGTTTTTTTAATTTTAAATCACAAGTAAATGCTAAGAAATGTTGGGCACAAGTGGAATCGGGCTATAAGACTATTAGTTTGTTTAAGATGTCGTGAGAATATGCATACTATATGTATTTCAATTTCGATCACTTGTCTAAAAACTATGCGAGAGTATTATTGTTTTTGTGTTTTATTTTAATTTTTGTTTTTTTTTTGTTACTACACACTAAACTTTCGGGCCGCACTCACCTCTAATACAAAATGTTTTGTACTAAACTGCACTTTTAATTTGTTTTTTTTTTTATTATTGAGAGTGTAGTTGTTTTGTAAGAGAGCAGCAGCAGACACAGTTACACAGTTTTTTTGTGGGTTTTTGGTAATAGAAAATTTAAGTAGTAGTAGTAGTAGTAGTAGTTGTTGTAGTTGTTGTTGTTGTTGCTGTTTTCGCTGTTTGTTGTTGTGTTTTTGTTACCCTACACACAGTCTAAAAGTTATTATATCTACATAGTTATAGTTACATTTTAGCTGCCAATTTATTTGTGCTTGTGTTTGGCTAGGAAGTTCCAAAGTATAAATATATATATACAAAAAATAAACAAGATTATAGGGTAGACAAAGTAACAAATTTTGTTTAACAATATGTCCAATTATTGTTTAAATAAAGTGTGCACACTAAATCAAATACTAAATACAAAGACCAAAACTGCAGCTGTTGAGTGTTGAAAATCTTGATAAGGGGTTAATATAACGGGTTTTTTTTTTCAAAATAAACCCCATTTTGCAACTAGAAGTAGCTCTTGTTGGTAGTTGTAGTTGTTGTAGTTGTACTTGTTGTAGTTGTTGTTGTTGTGGTAAATTAATTGCTGTTTTCTTTAGTGGCTGATTTGTAAATAAAAATCACTTAATACACGCCGTACAACAGGTGACTCCTTAAATGGTGGAAACAGTGGAACAACAGTTGCAGTAGCAGATGGACAGAGTTGAATTTGTGTTGGAAATTGCGGTAAATTATACAACAGAAGAATATTGTTATAGTAGAAAGAGATTGGAGATTGGAGATTTTTACAGGAAGGAGGTCGAAACTGTATCAAGGGCTACGAGTAGTTTTTTGTTGACTTTTGATTATAATTAATAGTCATGTATTTGTGTGTGTGTGTGTGTGTGTGTGTTTGTTGAGTAGAGCCAAAAATAAAAGGAAAATAGCATAAGTAAATTTGTAGGTTAGGTTTCAAATAAGTATCGAAAAATAAGTAGAGTTGATTAATTTTAAATCATATGGTTAGATATTTGTCTACTTTAAAATATAATCGATGATATAAATAACAAGACGTAGTAAAAAATAAAACGATTGAAAAGAAATAAACAAAATAACAAAACGAAATGCAAAATAACTATAACAAAATGTAGAACTTGAACAAATTTCGTATCACAAATCAAATGATTTTTTTTGATCTAGACGTAATGGAGGACATAACTAGGTGTGTGTGTGTGTATATATAAACTTTTAAATGCGGTTTGTAGGACATACAAACAATGAAAAAGAAATTGTGAATAGAGTTTTTGGACTTACCATCACTCAGCACAACCTCAGCCTGGCTGGGAATGGGCGCCTGCTGTGTTTGGATCTGTATGACTTGGTGTTCTGCAAAGGTCAAAGGTTGAACTCATTAAGACACACAGTGTCTATGGACGCCTAGTCTCGATGCGGATCTTACCCGTTTCTGGTTCACTCTGTGCGTGTTTTGCATGTGCATGTGCACCCGCCGCCTGCATCGAGTTGAGTGCCTCCGATTCCGAAAAGTCTGTATCGGTATCTATTTAGAAAAATTACACAAATTGTTCAACAAAAATATTTCGAATATGCTAATTGCATTTTGGTTGCTTACATTCGCCATGAATGCTCTTCTTTTTGCGCTCCACGGTGCGTTTGTATTCGTTGAGCTCATCGTCTGTCACATTGTCGAAGGGATTCTTGGCATAGGGCGCCTTGTAGACAGTCGCATTGTGTTGGAAGCCGCGCTGTATGATGCCCTTGGAGGCAGCACCCATTAGCACCACATGGTCACCCGTTTGGGAGACGGTTGCATCTTTGATGCGATTTGCCTCATCCCAGGTGACGCCCTCCAGTATATGCGATTGTGGGCCAGCTGAAATGACATCCGCACGACGATTGTCCTTGATCTGTAATTGATCCAAATAATGAATATATTAAAATTGATTTAAGGTTTTGAATGATTTCAAGTACTGACTTGCTGTTGCAGCCGCTTAAACTCCTTGGTTGTGGTTCCAACTGGCACAAATTGCAATGGATCCTCGATCCGCACCGGCGTTGAGTGGGTGGGCGAACCTTCGGCTACCCACTTTTTATGGTTTTGCGATTTTTCATATATTTTTTTTGTTTTTTGTTTAAGGTACAAAGGGGGCAAGCAATTGATAGAAAGAAAGAGAAAGAAATTTGTTTTTATTTAGATTTAAATGTTTTCGAACAGCTTTGTCAAAATGTTAAATGTTCCCTTAAATTCCTTAGTATGATTTGTACAATGTTTAAGATTGCATTTAACTGTTAAATATAGATATTGAATACCTAACCCTATATATATACATATATTTGTACACAACTGCAGGCGAATGTCAATTGAATGTTTAATGTTTTTTAAATGCAAATGATGTGTATAATAAATGAAATATAACAAGCATAAATGACTTTGTGCCTTAACAAAATTAAATATTCAGGACAACTAAAAACATGCAAAGAAAAAGAAATTTGTGTTTTTTAACATATATACTTTAATTAAATGAATGTGAAAACAAACAAATTAAAAAACATGCCGTGTGTTCGATGAGTATTCATTAATTTACACAATCAAAATTATTTATATTTAGCATTAATGCTGGCATTTAATATTTTGTAACAAATGTCTTTCTCTTTCTTTGCATTTCGTTTTTTGTAAGGAAAATCATAATTGGAAATTCCCTAAAAAGGCACAAAATCATCTAAGCGATTTGGTTTCATATATATGTTTGTATATTTATTTGATTAATGCACAATTACAATTTATAAAGCATATTATATTATTTTGATTTAGCATTAGTGTCATTATGTTATTTTGTGGCGAATTTTTGCTGCATTCGGATTACAACTAATCTGCATCAATATAAAATTTGTAAAGTTCGCAGTTTTTTTTTTGTTTTTTACTCTTAAAACTTAAATGTTGAATCTTTAATTTGAAAGCAAGTTGAAAGTTGAAGCAGAGGCAATAGAAACTAGTAAAAAAAAATAGAGCTGCAATTAATATTTCTATGGATGGCTGCTGCTTGGAATGTTTCTGCGGGTGGGGATTGTTTAAAAGAATTTCCCTATTTGTAAATATTTGGATACACATCGGTCTTTCAATTAGTTAATGCGAACTGCAAACTATTTTCCCTCGATTTCCTTGAGGCTAACAACTTTCTGTGTTTGCTGCTGTTGTTGATGTTGTGTCGTTATTTTATCTTCAAATGTTATGATCTCTACCTTTGTGATTTTCTTGGGATCTGGAGTGCCCGTCTCCAGTACCTCGACCTTCTGATAGACATTGGGCGAGTTCAACCAGCGACTGCGATCGCCACCCTTGCGTATATCACCCTTCTTCCAGATGCTGCACAATGTATGGAATGGATGGAGATTAGGAGATTACATTAGCTGTTATTAAAAAAAAAGTTGACTCATGCATACCCTTGTCTGAAGAGCTCCTCCTCTTCGAGCAGGTAGCCTAGCGAGGAGACAGCCGGTGGCAGTTCCACATCATTCTTCGGCTTTGGCGGATCCGATTTGATCAGTGGATGGCGGTATATGTAGCCAGTGCGATAGCCAGCATTGTCCAGCATACGCATCAGTGCCTCGAATTCGGCACCACCAACACGCCACTTTGGCGGACTGCCGATCTTGGGCGGTGCTGGGGCATCTTCTTTGCCAGCGGCAGCAGCGCCCCCTTCGTCTGTGGCAATGGCTGCGAATTTCTTTTCCAAATCCTCGGGCGGACGTCGCGATTGCTCGTAGATTAGTTTGCGCGATTCATCGGGTATGACCACCAGATTATCGATGCCGACGGGCAGTAGCTTCAGTTGGGTCTCGCACGCCTGCACGATGTGGCAGGCGGCAAAGAAAGCCTCCTCGATGGTCTCGCCACAGCACAGAGCGCCATGGTTGGACAACAGCATGACCTTGGAATTGGGTCCCAGATTGCGTACGAGGCGATTGCGCTCCTCCTCATCGAAGAGGCCGGTGTAGGCGTGTGTGCTAACCTCGCCCAGCACACAAGCATCCTTGGTGAGCGCCAACAGGCCGGACTTCACCGAGGAGATCGCCACCACGGGACTGCAGCCAATGTAGATGGCGCAACGGATATCGGGACGTGCGGCATGCACCACCGAATGCAACGCAAAGTCTGTAAGATGAAGTGAAAGCTGAATCAGCTGATGTCCACTCGTAGTTTGGCAGCCAGTTAATACTTACGGCTCTTGTTCACCCCAAAATTGGTAGTGCCCTGCTCGACAATCTGGCCCTGCATGTCGACTTTGTTGAGGGACGAGGCTGTCACCTCGTGGTAGAGCAGTCCATATGGATTGACCAAAAAGTACTCTTGATCGACCTTGAGGCGGGCCGTGATCTGTGCACCCAGACCCTGGGTCCAGCCGTACAGATCGAGCAGCCGGAATGTGGCAGCCAGTTTGCATCTGAGTATCTTCTCGCCCTTGGCATAGCCCATAGATTCCACACCGCGTATATCATTGATGGGCACCATGCAGCTGCTGCTCTTGAATACGTTGCTCACGCGTGACACGGGCACGCCCACAATATCGGATAGCTGCTGCAATATGCCACTGGCACCAGCGCCACCCTCGCGCGCCGAGTCCACAATGCGCTCGAGTTCCTCGCGAAACAATTTCGAGCCCATAATCGCCTCCACACGTTTGCGTCGCTCCATTTCGCGCATGTCCTGCAAGTGAATGGGGTAATTAATGATTAAATAAATAATTTAAATATATTGACTATATATATATATATATATATCTATATACCTGTTCAATGTCCGCGGGACGCGCTTTATTGTTGTCATCATCCTCGCCCGCGGTGGGATCTATGCCGTTCTGTGGCGGTTGCTCTACCTCAGTCATGTTTCTTCTTAGTTTGCTTTATTGTAATTTACTTGAAATGCTAAAAATAGATGCAAGCATACACAAAAATTAACAATTTAAATAAATATCAAATTTATATTGCTTGTAAATTTATTTTCTAATTTCTTTTGCTTTCGTTCGGCTCAGCTGAAAATTATCAACTGACCTTAAAAAGTGCAAGCCAAAAACAATTTCTGGTTTACCGCTGTAGAAAAAGGGGGTGGCAACATAGAGAGAGGCCGAGAGAGAGAAATAGGGGGAGAGAGAACGGCAGAAAGCACTTGTGTGACGACGCCTGCATAAAGTGCATGGCGAGGCGCAAAAATTCAACCACCCAAAAATATAGCGAGAGCGAGCAAGAGATAACTATGCAAAAAAGAGAGAGAGTGAGGGCGAGAGTGCAAAGCTTGAGAGAGCAGCAAAGGAGCCATATGTCTGTATTTATGTGTGTGTTTGCACGCGTTGTGAATGGCAAAGAAAAAGAAAACAGCAAAAAGCACAACAGCTAAAGTTCTGAGAGCCGGTCCATTTCCTTCTTTCTCATTTCATTTCATTCTTTTTATTATTTGACATGCATATATAAATATATGTATATATGTATATGTATATTTGACAAACCCAACAAATTCCAATTCTAATTTTGGTAAAATTTGTGTGCTTTGACAGTTGCAAGGGAAAATATACATAATATGTATGTTTGCTTTTTTTTTATTTATATTTTCTTTTTTGGGTGCGGAGTGTGAAAATAAAAATGGAAAAAATACTATTTTAAGATTACTTGCTTTTATTTGGTTGGCTTTTACGAATTTCAAATTGGATGCCTGAAAGCAAAATGAAGAAAGTGGCGGAGACAGAAATCAACAACAACAACAACAACACCAACAACGACAACAACTAACTAAAACGTCAGACAAACGCATCTCAAGCGTAAAGAGCAACGCAAGCAACGGACGGACGGATAGCAGGGGAGAGAGGGACGGGTGCAGCAGCCGCCACTTAAAACAAATAAACAACTACAATGTGGAAGAAGCGTACAAAAATGTGCTGCTCGTTTAATTTTAGGCGTGGTGGTTTTCGATTTTTTTTTTTTTTCTTTAATGCTATTAACCTTCAACAATTTGTATTGCGCTACGCCTGTTATTTTTATCAATGTGCGTGCAAAATAGTGCTTGCACATATATCAAAAGTTAAATGATACAAATCGCTACATAAATATAAATTTATGTCAGATTATACAGTTATGCAGAAAAAATAATCGAAAGCGATAATTAACGCATAGATTGCAAGTATCTGCAAACGTATCTATACAGATATTTACGACACCTATGCAGCATACTTAAATTAAATGCACTACTTCCCCAACAACTGACACTTAAATGCCAATTTAAAAAGAGGAAGCCGCAATCGAAGCATTTTTTCTGCAACGCTGCCCTCTTTGTGCTGCAGCACAAAACAAGAAAGTGCGCGCACCTCTAACGGCGGCGGCTCTGCTTTGTAGTCAGCTTTATAGCTTTGTTTAAAAAAGTATTAAAGAAAAAGAAAAACAGAAAAAAATAAACTGAGCACATTGTTATTATTATGGGCTTGACAGTTGTCAATTGACCATCGACATCATCGAGCATGCAAATGTGCATACTTAAAGTGCATTTAAGCCGTCAGTTTTTGTTTCATGTTTTCTTTTGTTTTGCTTCTTTTTTTGCTGTCGCTGCTAATTATGACGTATGCGCTGCGCTAACTGCGCTTATGGCTGAGTGAACGCGTGCCGCACATTTTGAGTGACAGAAGGAGAAACAATAAATACAACAACAGCAAGCACAGCAAACAGAGCAAACAGAAAGCAGCAAACAGCAAACAGGCAAAAATGTTGTGTGGCCAGGTAATTGAACTTTTGCTGTGTACGCGCGTCTCGCTCAGCTCATTTATAGTGCGTGGGCGACGACAACAGAAGAACATTGCCTGGAAATCAAAGAGAATAAGTGGTGAAAATAAACGTTTCTCAAGTGCCCAGTCAGGCAGTCAGTCAGTCAGTGGGCGAGAGAGCTAGCAGCAATAAACTTAACGAGCCATCACAAGTACATCATGGATGCGTAGGTGTTATTGTTGTTGTTGTTGTTGTTGTTCCTGTTGCCAGACAGGCAACAATATTTGTATTTGTGTGTGGGTGTGCGATTGATTAACCCACCACAAAGCCCAAGTCCCTTTAAAATCAAGAACCATGCACTTTTTATGCCTACTTTAACTGAAAATGATATTAAAAATGTAAAAATTTAGATTTATTATTTTAGTATGGACATAAAGTAATTTAATTAATCAGCATGCCTCAAATTCGAAATATGCAGAAGTATTTAAGACAAATCACAATTTTAAATACCATTCTTTCTTATCACATTGTGCATGGATACTAACTACGCAAATAGAATTGTGAAAATATTGTTTCTGCTTGGAAATACAGCTATTTGAATATTGAATATACCCAAAGCAGGTAGAGTCGGAAAAGTGTTAGGGAGGAGGCGAAGCTGCTACAGATGTTGGTTTACAAATGCATTCTCTTTCCCAATCACCGCTCGCTCTTCAACGATAAACCAACAAAACAAGAGATTGGTTTAATTGCAAGATTCTGATTATGGTAACACTGGTCGGGGAGTTGTATATATGGCTAATAGTGCCCAGGTCATCAACAAAATTAACGTTTGTTTGTTAAACCCGTACACAGTTTGTTGACCTTCGCTGCATGTCTAATCGAATTTCAACAGCTCGAAAACAAGAAGAAGAAGAAGAAGTAAAAACGAATACACAAAACTAAATTAAGTTATCATGTGATCCGATCCGACAAGGTGATGTAATATTATCGAGCGCTGCTGCTGCGATGACAAATGTCGCTGCTGCTAATACTGTCGTCGCTGCTGTTGTTGTTGCTTGTTGCATGCCTCCGCTCCGTGTTCTGTGTTTGACCTTTTGTGCACAGCACGGAAACGGCAATTAAATTTAGGCAAAGCTGACGCCAACATTCGTTATCTGTCTGCCTGTCTGCTGACATTATGCAATTATATCACTCACTTAAGCAAAGGAGACACGCCCCTTATTTTAATGGAGATTCGCTTTTTTGTGTTGGCGCTAAAAAAAAATGTTTGCCACAAACAAACCAACAAGTCGAGAGATGCAGACGTTTGTTAACTTGGCTTTAAAGGTAAAGAATCAAATTACGATTTTTTTTTTAATTTTCATCAATTTTTTTATGTTATGTTAATTAATTTTGTATTATATTATTTTATTTTAATGCATATTATTTAATTTGTTATTTATAATTATTGCAAGCCAGTCAAGAGATGCGGACGCTTTTTAACTTGGCTTTAAAGTTAAATAACCAAATTATGCATTTCTTAAGCATTCAGTTGTTAAATTTAACACTCATAAACACACTTCAATTAACCCCAAAAGGGAGACACGCCCTCTATTTAATGTGCACACATTGCGCCAGCGTTAATTAAATTTCTCAAGTATTACGCCCATTCTCATATGTCTTGCGTAATAACGAACAACAGCAATAAGGTCAACATCATCATCACCATCATCACTTTGTCATCATCAGTGAATGAATGAGCAAATGAATCCACACATTCAGTTTTAATAACAATAATGCAACAAGTCCGTCACTCGGTCAGTCAACTGAAAGATCGTTCGGCTTAACTGGAGCAAATATATATATGTATATATATGTGTAAATAGAAGTACAATGACAAATGGGAACATATTTCCGAATGACGGCGAGTGCAATAAACTGATCCGAGCTGAGAACGTCAAGTGTAAATAACGATAATTGGTAGTTGTAAGTGGGGGTTTTTTTTTTGTTTGCCAAAGATTGAGCAAAAACATGAAATATTGTGCATTATTCATTCATTTAGATGGCTATGCAAATAAGACTGTGACTTGCATTTGGTTTATTTGAAGGCAAGATTAGTTTAGAAACGGGTAACGAGTACTAATAAATGTCCATACATTGTTACTTTACAGATACAAATATATATATATATATATATATATATAGACTGTTGTATAACGTTGACGCTGTAGTCCACTTTGGAAAAATGTACAACGTAAAAATATATACATTTCGTTTTAATATGCGAAACGTTGTGCAGCAAAAATTGCAGTTGTATTTAAACAAAGTTTGCAGTAGTTTGCTTCGCCAATATTAAAAAATAGCGCTTAAATTTTTATGAAGAACGTAAATACGTTTACCAATACACATGCAATTATTTTAATAATTATTTTACTTTAATATGATGATCAACCATAAGTAAAAAAATAAAATCTATTCTGATTTGTGGAGCAACAAGCTAAGAACACAAAACTGAGAATGCGAAGAATGTTGTTTGTTTGCACAAAGAACGCTTTAGACTCGATTCTTTCACAAGCAGTCGTGGCCGAGTGGTTAAGGCGTCTGACTCGAAATCAGATTCCCTCTGGGAGCGTAGGTTCGAATCCTACCGGCTGCGAAACTTTTTTCGTATTTTATTTGTTTCAATGAGTCAAACATTGTCTTAGTAATTACCAAGCACTTATATAAGAGGAGTTTTTATTTATTTTTTGTATTTAATTCATTTTACTTTAATGTATCTTAGTACATTTTACATTATATTATTTTGTATTCTATTAAATCATTTTATATTTATTATATTATTTTGTGTTATATTATTACATTTTAAATTTATTTTACTTTACTTATTTGATTTTTGTTCAAGCATTGCGCGAATCTTATAAATCTACTTCCCACGAGTTACTCAAAACAGCTGCTTGGTTTTTAGTCCAAGCGCATTCAGCTGTTTCCGTGGTGTAGCGGTTATCACATCTGCCTAACACGCAGAAGGCCCCCGGTTCGATCCCGGGCGGAAACAGAATAAGTCTTTTTTTTTTTAATTTCTATTTGTCACAATTTAATATTAATATAAATAATTTACAATATTCACAATTAAATAGATTCAGCGTATTTTAAAAATGGGCGCAGAAAACAATTTTTGTTAAGCCAAATCGTCCAAGACTAAAATGTCTATATAAAGTGAGCAACAGCACAGGGTTTAGGTTTGAAAATGAAGCATAATGGGAAAGTTTCCATTGCGCAAATATATGTCTGACGGAAACAGCTGAATTTTGTTAGTTAAATTATTAATAGCAATTCGTAATACAAATATTTAAAAATACGAATTTTGTCAGACTTCATATTAAGGATGTCTAGACAATTGGTCACAAAAACTGGCAGGCATTTGGAGGTCAAGCGTCCAACTGTTTCCGTGGTGTAGCGGTTATCACATCTGCCTAACACGCAGAAGGCCCCCGGTTCGATCCCGGGCGGAAACAGATGACAATTTTTTTTAGTTTTTAATGTCAGTTTTTAATTTTGGTATTTTTTCGATTTTATACAAATTTTGGTGCTTTAAATTATTCCCCATTTTGCTACTCGTGATGTGAATATCTCAATATGTGTATGCATGTAGAGATTATACAGCCTGTTCACTGCCTGCTCCATATTCTCATCACATACATCTTATCTTGTGCTAATTTTGTTTGTTTTGCTAAGCAGTTGAGTTGCTCGCTGTTCGCTGCTGGTTTGCTTCTTTGTCCTTCTTCTTTCTAGTGGCAATCGTCGGCGTCGCGTGTAAGTCGCGTGGCTTGAATTACAATATAAAAAAAACTCACATAATTCAGAAGTTGCATGTCGGCAAAGATTGGCCGATCTCTGACAAATGCAATGATTTAAGTGAAATGTATAATAGAAGCATGAGAGAATACAGACTGACAGAGAGAGGACAGACAACAAACTTGGCGTGTGTCTTGTGTCTCGACAACAAACAGTGCAACTTGTTCACTGTTCGTCTGCTGCTTGTTTGTTTATTGTAAATTTGTTTTGTTCATTGTTGCCTTACCCTCACTGCCTCCATGCCCCTCCTCCTCCGTAGTTAGTGAGTCAAGTGCCCCAAATGATTATGCCATGGCCGGCTGGTAAATGTTTTATGTTGTCACCACTCGAAAACACTACAAATCTTGACTCACTTGGACAGCAGCCAATAATTATGTGCAACATTTTAGATGAACAACAGTAGGCAGTAACGATAATGCCTATTGCGTATTGCTAAATTGAAATGAACCGATTCTCAAAACCAATTTTGTTATTAATTTGATTCTGTTTTAAAAGCCTAACAAAATTCAGCAAGTGAAAATTTCCCAATTTCTTACTGCCTTAAGTTTGTCGAAACCAAAAACGATTCTCATCACAGACCATTTATTATTTATTTTTATTTATTTAATGTCCACTTACAGTCGAATTGGCCAACATTTCACATTTCCTACATTCGAAACATTTCCATAATTAGTCTCTGCTGTCGTTAACGCCTGAGTGGGCAAAATGATCGCTTGATTTATATAAAACAGCTGATCGAATTTTATTTTTTTATTTGACTTTACGAAATGAATATCAAAACAATTAGTTCAAATGTAAGGCAGTCCCGGAAGACAGTAAGCATTCAAGAATGTTAGACCTATTGCCAGTTGAATCAGGCTATATAATACAACAATTTCAATGGAAAAATACAAAATGCTATATTATGCTTACTACAATTTATACAAAAAAATAAAAAGGAATAAGTAAATTTTTCTGAAGACCTAATTTATTTTTTAATCACTTTTCCGCTGCTTATTATCAAATTTGCTGATCGTTTAACGCTCGACTGATTTTTTTTTTTTTTGGTAAACCCATTAAAATAAAACGTTTCTTAATAGCGCTCGGAAAACGGAAGCCAGTCAATAAGTTTAATAAGTTGCAGAGTGGTAAGGCAAACTCCACTTGGAGCAACTGCAAATATTCGCCCAGCCAGAAGAGCCAGTGTTTAATTACGGTTGTTAAGGACATGCTCGCAGTGTTGTAAACCCTCCCAAGTACTCCCTCTTTTGCCATTGATTATCTGGGTCTTGAAAATGAACCGTTAACACGCATTTCTTTCCCTTTGACTGACACATGACACATGTGTGTCGCGTGTTGCCAGGCACCGCGGCAAGTTCAACGACTCGTAGCAAGTGGATGGATGAAGAGGACGAACGTAAGCGTAAGCAACCCACTCCTCCTCTCTCTCTCTTCCATTCTACCCCCCAGCAGCAGGCAGGCAATGAAGCGCAGTTCCTAGTGCAAAATAAAATACCTGCTCCAGTCTTGGTTTTTATAAGTTTGTTTTTAGCCGGCATTCGTCAGAGAATTGGCCGCCTGCTGCCATTATGAAATTTGTAGCCGGCGCCAAAGTCAAATCATAGAAATGTGGCGCCAGCTAAAAGAGATGTGGGACAGCGAGGAGAGGTGGTAGGAGCAAGTTTGTACACACGCAACACTCGTAAAAAAAATATCCTTTGGGGGTATATTGTGCTGTTGTGTTTGGGTGTGTTTTGACTTAATGACAGGAAGTGATGACGTCATCAACAACCAACATTCACTGGAGGGTAAAATGTGTATTTGCCGGGAGGTTTGCGTTAAGTGCCAGAGCAGCGTTTGTTTGCAGGGGGTGTGAGTAGAAAGCGGGGGTGAATCGGGAGTTGTAATAAGGCATGATGTCATACGCAAGCAACAATATATGGGGTCGTTGACAGAGCCAGCCCAAAGCCATACAAATAAGCTTAAGGAGCGCTATGCAAATTTAAAAACGCTATTTAATACCAGAACAATTAGTAACAAAATTATCAGGAGTGCTACCAATTTCTCAAAACTTTTCCGTTTTCAAGGAAAAATATTATATATAAATGAGACAAACCGTTAGTTTTGCAATTTGTTATATTTTTTAACGTTCCTGGGTAAAGTACGAAATATTAGATAATATCACATCTGACACGCTTTATATAAATACTTCATATACATTTTTTTTTCTCAGAATTATAAGTGCACATTAAAAAAATTAAATTATTTATTTTAATTATGGTTTTAAACTACTATTTTTCTTTTTCCCTTTTTTCTTTTAAGAACGTTTTTATAAGTTAAGAGTGATGCAACTGTATACATTCAGGTGGTACAACCTAGATCTATTTACTTTCAACTTTACATTTAAATTCTGATAATGGTAAACTCAACCATGCAGTGCTTTATGAAAGCCAACAAACCATAATAATAATAAAGCTCAGCCATTCTAAACCCATAATAGAAATGTATGATAATAGTAATAATAATAATAAAAAATAGATAAGTTTGCCTAGTTCAATGACCCATTTATTTAACTACTTGTGGCCTGGATGGACATCGGGTCCAAATGCTCACAAGCGAGTCAAATTTCAAGTTGAAAGCGAAAAAAAAAACACATAAAAGCTTCAACATAATCTTTGCTTTTATATGCTCCCCCATAGCTTTCATTCAGCTGTTTAAATTTGGCTGTCAGCGCAAAATTTTGTGTTTTAAGTCTCAAATGTTTGAAATTTTTATGCAGAAATCAAATAAAAATAGATTAAATCGTTTTCCAGAACATATTGCCTCAAATAAGCAATATATAGTTCGCTAGCCAAATGATATTTATTTTCAAATTGAGTTAAATCTTTTTTAAGAGAGCAAAGCAAACACATATTATTAAGAGCAAATTTCAATTGAATGCCGCGCTGAGTAAATTGAGAGAAAAGGTCGAGCTTAATTGAATTAGAGGTGAAGTTATTCGTGGCAGAGAGAGAGAGAGAGAGAGAGAGAGAGGGAGAGAAGAGAAGAGATATTGCACAAGAGACATGTAAGGAAATTAACCATTAATGAAAGTGAAATGATTCCCAAGACAAGACGACATCATCGTCAAGCGGAACAAATATTTCGCTTGAATAAATTATAATGTTTGTAAACAGATTGAAATTCTTCGCAAAATTAACCCGGCAGCAACAATAATAGCTCAAACTTGTTTCTGACGAGTGACATCATTATTAGCCGACTATAATTGTGGCTTATTATGGTTTATAAAAAGTAAAAAAAAAATAAGAGTAGATGGAGATGGAGGAGAATAACAATATATGTGGAATCGTCAGTTCCATTCGAGTGCCGCGCACAAGACAAAGATGATCTATATCACTTTAAGCTTAATTATAGCAATTATAGCGCAAGACGCAAGTCACAAAAAGGTTCAAAGTTGAAAGAGAGCAACTTAAGGTGTGGTATAGAAAAATAAAATCCGAAATCCGAGTCTCTCTCATTCTCTCCGTGATCATGTGGTGCAAGACAAATGTCAACAAAAACGATAAGTCATAATCAGCTGTCAGAACATGCTAACGAGCAAAAAAGAGAGAGAGAGAGAGAGAGAGAGAATAGACCGTGCTATTCGAAGCCAAACATTTGCACAAGTTTTGTGTTTGCTTCTTGGCTTCATGTTTATTTACTTGCCACTTGACGGACTGACGGCCTGACTGACTTATCGTTATCGATGAGCGTTTACAAAACTGGCAGAGACTCACCTTAAAACCGAAAAATTGTTGCGCCTTTAATACTCTTTCTCAGTGTGAGGATGGACTTTTCTTTTTCCCTTGTGGCCTGCAATTGGAAGGGGAGAGAAAGCAAAACACACATAAATAAGTGAGCATTAAATATACTACAAAAGTTCAATGAGCCAACCCCTCCAATAGAGAGGGGAAAATATTTGTAAAGTCCATTAACCATTTTTTATGGTCCTTGCCGCCTTACAGCAACAAAATGCATTATTTTTATTTTCCATGCAAATACTGCTGTTGCCGCATTTTCAAGCAATAAAATCTAGACAAAAAAATAAGTAATACAGAGAAAATTATTGATGCCGGCAACGCGTCGACGCCAAATGATGTCATGCAAATATTTTTAGTTAGCAGAGAGCTTGTTTTATGTATACACACATACACATGTATTTGTGTATGTGTGTGTGTGTGTGTGTTTGAATGGGGTGGGGGCGCACAAGCACGAGTACGGAAGACGGACGGACGGATAAAAACAGGCAGCAAACACAAAATAATTCAGCATATTATATATATTATAGATATGTACAGAGTTTGCCCATTTCCCTTTACAGGTGATTCCACATTTTATTATTATTGTCGGCATAAAGCATTTTTTTTATTGTTATTTTTGTCGTAATTCCATATAACACTTTCTACACATATTTGCATTTTAACTGTAAATATAATGAACTGATAATTTATGGATTTTTTTCTCTCTCTCTCTCTCTCTGTGCATTCATATAAAGGCCACTAAATGGTGTGGCAGCAAAAAAAGAAGTGCAACATGATAATTTAAACTAATAATAATAATAATGCGTGTGTGGTGCTAGTTGCAGGGAGCTGCTGCTGCTACTGGTGTTCATTTTCAATTTAATTTAGAAACGAGTTGCAGCTTGTGGTCAAAACATGCAAACCAATCCATTATTCACACAAGCCACAAAAGCGTCTAAATGTCTGCAGCGAGTTGGCTAAAAAGTAGTCGGTTTAGTTTGGTTTATGTTTTTCTTGGTTTTTTGTTTTTTGTTTTTGTTTTTCTTGGTTTCTCGCTCATGGTTTACACAAATTATTATGTAAGCAACATTTAAGCCAAGTGAGTGAGTTGTAGCTTTCGTGTGCCTCACTTTTTTGCATTATGAATTAATTATTAATGCTGCAACACAAACACGTTATTTTGGCCAAGACTGATGCCTATTGTTATAACTCTTTCTTGTTGCCCAAAACTCGTATAAAAACCGGATTTTTCTATTGACATTTACAACTCTTAGATTTTGGATATATGAAAATAAAATGGATAAATAATTTTGTATTGGTACAGAAATGTATACAAAAACCAATCACAAAATTTGACTTGATTTCTTTTGTTGTGCACATTTTGCTGTCAATCCTAGGCAAAACACTGCAATAATTACATATATTATTGTATTTGTTGGCAAATTACTTCAATTGCAAAACTAATTGTTTGCAATTACCGACAGTTTTCCCACGCCCACCGCATGGACAACTAAACTAATGAAACCAAATTAACCTAAATATCCCAATTGAAATTTGTTTCAGACACTCTGAGAATGAGGAGAATAAAACAGAAGAAGATAATAACAGTTCTTATGCATACTCTCTTGTTCATTCGACGAGACAGATTCAATTGCTGCGCAGAAGTTTGTGCATAAAGGTTGAGCAAAGACAATAAAGAAAAACAATAACAGAGCTGCATCTTCATTTTCAGGCTTATTTTCTTCTGTTTCCATTTCTATATGGCAATCGTCCACATTTTTGTGTATTTCTTTCTCTGTCTTTCGCACTCTTTCACTTCTCACCACAGTTGGAATTTATAATTAACAGCATTGTTTTGTCGTCTGCTGCATGAGCTTTTGCAAGCTGCTCTTTCTCTCCTTCCCTCTCCCTGTCTGTCTCTATTCTCCTCTTATTCCGACAATATTTATTCTGTTTCTGTTTGTTGCAGCAGCCGAGGAGTTTGTTGACGTTTTTGTTGCATGTTGTCTGTTGCAACTGTACATTTGTCGTTGGTGTTTGTGTTGTTTTTTTCTTTTTATTGATGAGCTGCAGCATCTCTTTTTAATCTCATGTGTGCGTGTGTGTGCTTGTACATGTCCCTGCTGCTTGAAGCTTGGCACGTACTCTTCTTTATTTATGCATTTTGTCTGCCACCCCTCCTTCTCTTTTCTTTTCTTGTCGTCTGAAGCGGCTCTTGTCAAATGCCTACGGCAAAGACGAGTTTACTTCTCTCCCTGTTTTTACCTCTCTCTCTCTTTCTCTCTAGCTCTACTCTCGCCCTGCTGCTTGCTTTCCTGTTGTTTCTGACGTTTATTTTCCTCGCCTTACTTTTTTTTAGATAAATCGTTTGGTGTTAGTGTTAGAAAGGGCGGCTGGCCAACAGAGTTGCCAGATGTTGCGAGTTTGCAGCACCAAAAGAGAAAAGGTTCTATTAATCAAAACGTTCGTCACAATTATGCACTTAATCTGCTTACAAATGAAAAACGAAAAAAAAAACCTAAATCAATTAATCACTGACGCGAAGTGACGTCAGTCAATGTAAAATTAGATAAGCACACAACACAGCGCTTGAGTAAACAAATTTCAATCAAGATACATTAGCCGCAGCACAGCTTCTCTTCTATACATTTTTATACCGCTATATTCAGAAAAATGCATTTGAAGCATTTTGTGTTTGACAACACAGAAAAAAAACCATTGAACGTTTTTTCACATCAAGTGGAGACATGACTCATCTATTGAATTTTTCTTTTCATTTGAGCTGATATTGTTACTCTATATATATATATAAACATACACATATACATATATATATTATAAAGTATTTGAATATAGTGTACTATTTTCCATTTCACTTCAGCCGCAAAATGCAAAGTTAGCCAAGAATAACAAAAATCTAAATCCCAAACTAATGTTTCTCATTCAAACAAACATTTGTCGTTGGTTTTTTCTAGGTTGCCCGTCGCTATACAATTGTTTACAGTTTTAACTATGCACTTCCTCCCACATTCACTTCCACACATTCACACACACATACAAATGTATCGTTCTGTCTCTTTTTCATCTCTTTCATTCAACACAATTTGATTTGTCACTTGTAGTTGTGTGGCAGCGAATGGCTTTGCATATTTTTTTGTTGTCTTTCGTTGTTCACTTTCCCGGTGCCATTTTCACCCACCACAGCAAAGAGCTGCTTTTGTTTCGACCTGTTGCAGTATGTTTTGTGCAAGCATAACCGCCTCTGAATTACACACCAATTCTCATCCGAACAACAGTGAATCATTTCTTTTATTATTTTTTTTTGCAATTGCAGTTTTTTTTTATTTGTCCATTTCAAAAGAGCACAAAAAATAAAAGGGGGAGCAAACAATATAGAAAACTTGAACACGCACATCTACACACACATATCTAATATTCGGGCGGTAAAATGATAAAGCAACAACAAAAAAAGAGGCAGCATTGAAATAATTTATAAAACTCAACAAGAGTGTTTGTGTGTGTGTATATATGTGTGAGTAGGAAGCGCAAATTCGAATTAGCAACAAAAGGCAGCAAATTTCATTAAAAAAAAAGGCGCATAATGACGTCATTCGGTCAATATAATACCTGACTTTTTATCAGGCGATTGAGAGCGCAGTATACATACACACACATACATACTCAGCCACACTCACAAACCACGATTGTAGTATTTGTTTTATAAATTTGCTTTGGGAAGTTAACATAAAACATACTCATAGAAAAAGAAGACATCGTCATCAAAATACTCTCCAAAATACGTAATTGTTTCTTATTGTTAATTTCAATATGCAAAAACAAACTTTACAAATTTTAAAGTAATACCAATAAGCTCTCTTTCCTCCCTCTATTTGACTTGACTTATTCAGGGCAATAATAATATGGTTCGCCATTAAACTGGAAAATTAGGTTAACTACTCTTGCACGCACACGCAAACACACACACGCACTCAAATGTACAATGTATTGGAAGACTCGCTTCTAACTGGACTACGAATGAGACGTATCGTAATCGTTTCTGATAAGATTGTGGAAATAGCATAGACAAGAAGACGGGGAGCTTACACGTCATATTGCAAAACTATGATATGGCTACACTGGTTTAACACAATACAGCTGATTTATCGGTCAAACGATTAACGATGAATTCGCAAAGTAGAATAAATAAGGCCTCCAAAAACTGAAATCTAGCATAAGAACAACACCCCCCCCCCCCCCCCCTCAAAACACATTCACACTATTCAATGCAGTTTCAAAACCAATTCTCGTGTCATTGTACAATAAACAAGTCTTGCGTTTTATTTACAAATCTGTTAATCACTTGTTTGTTGTTTTCTACAAACTAAAAAACAACTACAAATACATCAAACTAGGTTTTTCGCCAAATCCACCAATGCAAAAGCGAAACACAAAAAGCTGTAAAGAAAAACTCTGAAAAAGTGGGTCACACTCGAGACGAAACTTGTAAACAGATGCGATGCGACACAGAAGAAGCAGCATTCGCCATTTATCAGCAAATTGCATTAGGCACGCATGTGTGTATGTATAGTGATAAAGGCGGCATTTCAAATTGGAAACCTGTACGACGATGACATGTGTCAGACGCGAATAGAAAGCTAAACGCAATTGCAAAACATTCCTCTCTCTCTCTCTCTGATCCACCCACTCAACGTACGAATAAGAGACAAGGCTAGTTGTTCTTAATATGACGACTAGCCAAAGAAAATACAAAAAAAATCTGTTGAGCGAATATTCAACGCAAAGCATAACACACAAAACAAGCACACGCTCGCCGCCTCCTTCGGAATGTGCTTGACCAATCCCAAAAAAAAAAAATCGTACGAAAAAAATTTGTTGGTGCGAGTTAAAAAATGGCGTCACCGGTCAAACGGCGCATCGGCAGCCACGCATAACAGTAAACAGTGTTTCAGTGCTGCCAGTGTTGCTGTCTGTCTACGCATTTTCTCTCTCCAAACATAAATGTACATAATACAATTAATAACACAGACACACACATACACACAACTTTAAAAGAAATTAGTATATTTTTTATAGAGAGGTATACGATGATGGGCAGCACTCACAGTTTCTGCTTCTGCTTCCAACTTTGACGTAGTCCTCTTCTCGTTGTCTCTTTTTGCTTTTTCTTTCTTATTGCGTGCTGCTCTGCTGTTGCTGCTGGGACGTCGTTTAACACACAAACACAAGTTCGTCGAAAAGGGGCAAAACACACGCGTTCCGTTCTTTTTTCGGCTGCTTTATGGTAAATAAAATTGGTGTACGGAGGGTGAGGGAGGTAAAATAGAATTTGTATGAAATTAATTTATTTGTTTTCTTGATATGTTCACTTTGATCGCGAATTACACTTAAATAATTTATAGCATTTAAATTTATCGCCTGCACTTTTTATTCTAACGGAGCTTTTTGTTAGTGGTGGGGGTCTTAATAACGGCACTTATTGCACATGGTACACGACGACGATGACGTTTGCTTCTGGAACAACAACACTTTAGACAATCAGAATCACCAAAGCGGTCAACTACATATGCATTTTTAATTAAACACCAGCATTTAATATTAGCATTAATTCAATTCTTATTTGAGTTACACGTACACGTCTGTCGTCCACAAGCGCACGTTAACAACAAAATGAAGAGCGCGAGTTTGCTCTGTGCTCAGCACAGACTGGAAACGGGCGCAATGGCTAGTGTTGGTAAACGCCAAGTAGCGCGCTTAGCGAAGGTCGCCAATTTATTTATTTTTACAGACAATTATTTATTGAACATAACACACAAACATACCATATAGATCTATATATATTTTTTTAAATTAACAAAACAATATAAAGTGTTGCTTGTTAAACATACAGCAAATAAATGCACTTTTCACTTTGTACAAGTGTGCGAGCGAGATAACTATAGAGACAATGGCGCGCTCTCTGGAAAATGACCGCAAAGCGGCCTGGAAATCGAATCATCCTGCAACGCCCAAATCAAAATATATATATATATATATATGGGAAGATATGTATGCATGCGTGTGTGTATGTTAGTACCATCGAATGTGGTGAGCAAAGCATGCATGGAAAAACAGCTCCGCTCACGTAGCACAAGTGCAAAAGGAAATGACCAAAAGTCCTGACGCGCTGACCACAAAAAAAATAGAATGCGACACTTTTATGTATTCTGCTGCTGAGCGCACAAAAAACTATGTCAATTAAGTCAACCGCATATGTATATGTATGTGTATATGTACGTCGATTATGTCATATTATTTATTCGTACACACGCACATACAATCACACACACGCGCAATTCACACTTTGGCGGCGTCTCCGTCACCGGCATGCCGTGAAAAAATCGATTAATCCGTTTCGACTGTTCTGCTTTTTTTAATGCGTTTAGTTCACGTACATTTTCAATGCGCTCTCTTGTAGTTATGGCTGCATAAGATATTTGTTTAAACTAGAGTAGAATTCTAAACATTCGCTTACACTTTTTTAAATGCAAAATGACACTGAAAATCACAGCGCGACGTGCGTGCGTTTCGCTTCGGATTCGTTTCTGAGTGACAGTGTGGCCGAACTTAGCCCCGCCGAAATGCACAAAAAATGCGCAAGCGGCCAATCGATAAATCAACTGGAAATCTGTAAGTTGTGGCGTTGTTAACTTTTATTTGGCGCCACTTTGAGAACTAATCTACTAAAACAGCAATAACTTTTTTTATATTATAACAAATAAACATTTCAAAATGCATAATACACATAATCTTAAAAGCAACTGAAAGACGCTTAAGGGTGTCTCCTTGCAAAAAATAGCGAACGCTGTTAATAACATTTCAGAAACTGTTAAGTCTTTATTTATATATTACTATTAAATTGTTTAATTACTGAATTATGGACGCAAAGCCAAAGGAAATTACTTAATGGTCTTCATATAAACATAGTTACAAAATATTAGTTTCTTAAGCAAAATACATGTTTTTCAAGTTAAGTCTAAAAGCACAAAAAGCTGCAATTAAAGCACTGAGCTGGAAACGTCCTCGATGATGTTGAAGGCACTCAAAATGTCCGATTCGTCCAGGAGACGATTGACGGCAATCCGTAGACTGGGACGCACCGGTTTGTGCTCCCGATTCTGCAGGTAGACGGCCTCCACAACGGCCACGCCCTTCTCAATGCACTGCAAGCGAAAGAAGATATTGAGCACTGATCGGGAATATATATTTAGATATAGCCACCTTATCTGCCACCTGGGTGAGCAACTTGTGCTCCGCCTTGAAACCCTCGCGCTCCTGGGCCACATATAAATGCTTGATGGGCGATATTTTGTCGCCGCGCACCTTCAGTTTGCTGAAGCCTTCAAATTGCTCCTGCACCCGCCTCGAGTTCTGCTGCAATTGCTCAAAGATTCGCGGCTCGCGCTCGAAACGATCCAAGGCACAAATCGCAGCCTGGGTCAACATGGGCGGCAGCGATGCAGAGAATATGTAACCCAAGCCAGATAATCGCTGATGCTCAGCGATGAAATGGGAGCCAACGCAGAAGCCACCAATTGTGGCCATGGCGCCCTCCATGCCGGCAGAGATTAAGTCAATCTCGTCACTCTGCAGGCAAGGATTGTTAATTAGTTATTAGTTTAAGGAGCAATTCTCGTGCTTACGTTGATGCTGTAGTGCTCGGTGAGGCCACGACCCGTCTGGCCCAGCGTGCCAAACGAGACGCTCTCGTCGAGGAACAGGCGCAGCTTGTATTTCTTGCGCAGCTCGACGAGCTCCGGCAGCGGACACAGCTCTCCGGTGTTCAGGTAGATGCCTTCGACGACAAGAAAACGTCGCGTTTTCTGCGCCTTCTTGGGATTCCTCAAGTCGCGCTGCTCCTGCTCGATAAGCAAGCGTTCCAGATCCTTGGCATCGTTGTGCTTGAAGAAGATGATGCTGCTGCGCGAGGCATCCAAACCCTTTTGTATGGCAAAGCTGACGGCTTCATCGCTGGCCGGGAATAAACACATTAGTCCCGAGCAGGCAATACTACTACTATGTGCCACTTACACAAAGATGAGATCGCCTCGTTTGGCATAGGCGGGTATGGCGCTGGCCACCGTCGAGAAGCCGTACGAGTAAACGATGGCCTCCTCGAGGCCCATGAAATTGGCCAAACGCTCCTCCAGATGCAGATGCAAATCCATGGTGCCATAGAAGCCACGCGGACCGCACGAGCCAACTCCATATTTGCGCAGTGTTTTGCACGCCTCCTCCAAGATCTCATCGTCCTCCAAGAAACCCAGATAGTTCTGCGAACCGAGATTCAGGCAATCGTTTCCATCGACCACGATGCGTTTGCCCACCTTCGATTGGACGAGGCGTGTGCGCAGCAGCGGATGATTGGGGTCCGTGTCGGGCACTAAGGGTTCCGGTTCATATTGCTCGACGAGATATTCCTGCTGCTCCTTGGACAGGGGGCGTCGTCGGCCGCTTCCTCGGCGATGCAACAGCAGCCAAATAACTGTAATCAACAGCAGAGTTTCCAAAACTAGCGCAAAAGTCGGTGTCTGCAATTGCAAATGTGACCGCATTTATTTGATTTGAACAATTATTTAACATTTTACTCACATTCCGAAATATGCTGCCGATTTCGTGGAACAATTGTATGCCAATCATTGTTGTGCGTCTGCCTGTGTCCGCGCCTTGTGTGTGTGTTTGCCCAGCAAGAGCGAAAAATCAATTGAAAGGGTCACCACGTCTGTCTGCACTGTTTTTGTATGCGTCACTCGCTCATATGTTTCTTATCGTAACAAATAATAATTGGGACGACTTAACCCTCCAGTGAATAACAATTTTGGAATGCTCTGAATCTGATAAGAATCACTTCAGCACGAGTCACTTTAAATGTTGTGTGGTATTTTTTTCTTTTAGCTTTGCTCTTACGGGGGTGTGTAGCCAATCGATTTGTTTTGTCTATCGGCAATACTGGGATAACAGCGTGGCTCGATCTTCGCTTAACAGCGCGCATTTATCGAAACTTTTACAGTTATATATGTTTGTTTGAATATAGATTTATTTTTTTAATTCAATGGGTTTTAGTTCTTATTTTCATTAATGTATAATTACAATAATGATAAACGTTAAACAAATTGTACGGTCCTTGACATATTCTGCAGCAGAAATTAATATTGTTTAGTTTTGTTTTTTTTTAAATTTTGTTTGTTTGATTGTTGGAACAATTTAAAAACCATTTTTATAAGGCACAACAGATGTAGGTTTTAACGGCCACTTAGGCCAGTTCTGGCCCGTTGTGATATCACAACATATGTAAATTTGGCTTAAAAAAAAACGAGCTAAATTAAATTTGATGCACGCTTTATTTGGCTCTTTCAGTATAATGCTTAAAACTATAATTTAAAGTTGATCTTCCTGTGTGTGTAAAGTGTGTGTGTGTGTGTAAAGTGTGTGTTTGTGTATAAGGTGTGCGTGTTTGTAAATCAAAATTAAATTTTTTTTTTCTTAGCGACGGCAAAATATGGATGCCTTTGAAGAGTACGAATTTGGAGACCAATAATGATTGACTGCACCGCCATAATATAATAATAATGTGGATATTTGAACATGATTGTTTCCCACTCCAATCTGAGGACAATTTATTAAGCAAGGTATACTCGCTGTTTGGGAATTTTAATTTGGATAAGATTTCAGATTAGATTTCCCATTTTAATAGCTCATCAGCTAAATCAGGATGGCTTGATAGGAAATCATCGGTATTCAACAAATCATCGATATTCAACAAATCATCGTCATATCGATCCAACCAATCGGGTGGTATCTTAGTATTCAGTAGTTTACTATGATAGTTTCTCATTTCTCCCCTATTTTTACACGCAGCTAAGGTTAACGAAAAAAGGTTGGAATATTTCTCATGAGTTACGTCATCTAGTATTGATGGGTTAACATACCAGGAGTATGGGAAGTTGTCATTTATGCTATGCTTGTCCCACCACTCCATAAAAGTAACTTTTTCTCGAGCAACCTCTTCTTCAAACATTCCATTAATGGGATCACCGGTTAGTAATGAGTGTGTTTTTAAAATCATTGTCATACCATTCCAACTTAGGAGCCCATAAATATATGATAACCAAATTATGCTACCTTTTTTTTCTTTTATGGCATTAAACAGAAAACTTCTTGTTTCTGGGTCAAACACTTCTCGAAGTTTTCCTAGCTGAGAAGGATGCCAAATATTCTTTATAAAACATCCCTTTATATAAGCTCCGGGAATCTTCCTATTCACACAAAATAATTCTTGGAACCTTTTGTTAAAAATCAAATCTGACGTAGCTGTTCTATATGGTTTTGAATGACCATGAACAGATAGAAGAATTGCCATGTAGAATTCTTCTTGATTATAAAACAGCCGAGTATCTCTTGAAACTGCTGCATCTTTTTTGCTTGGCAGACCCTTCTTATATGCTTCGACTTGCTCATTGCTTAATTTAATCTGTGTAAACTTAAGATAATAATATTTTCCCCAGTTCTTAAGTCCTTTCAGTACACCAAGCTGAACACTTCTACAAATAATATCGTTGTCAATTCGAGTTCTTCCTGTAGCGCTACATAGTCCTGCTACAAATTGGCACCAAGTTCTTTCAGTAAATAGTTGCAACCTACTTACAAGATGCTGACATAACGGCCAATATAAGACCGATATATGTTTGCATCGCTCAATTTCAAGCATGTTCTGCAAGTTAATGGCAAATGATTAGAAAATTAATTCAAATATATTGACTATATATATATTTACCTGTTCAATGTTAGCGGCACACGCTTTATTGTTGTCATCATCCTCGTCCGAGTTGGGATCTACTCCGTTCTGTGGCGGTTGCTCTACCTCAGTCATGTTTCTTCTTAGTTTGCTTTATTGTAATTTACTTGAAATGCTAAAAATAGATGCAAGCAAAGCATACGCAAAAATAAACAATTTAAATATTGAATTTATATTGATTCTTGGGGACGAAGATAACATCAAAAGTAGTTCATGAGGAATAGTTTTATGGCATACGAAGACTGCAACTTAGAAACGAAGAAAGAAAGAGGCGACAACGGATCAGGGCAGAGACACCAAGACCAGGCAGCTGTGTACTGCAGCCTATTCACTGCCTGATCCATATGCTCATCACATACATCTTATCTTGTGCTAATTTTGTTTGTTTTGCTAAACAGTTGAGTTGCTCGCTGTTCGCTGCTGGTTTCCTTCTTTGCACTTCTTCTTTCTTGTGGTAAGAATCGGAGTCGCGTGTAAGTCGCGTGGCTTGAATTACAATATAAAAAAAACTCACGTAATTCAGAAGTTGCGTGTCGGCAAAGATTGGCCGATCTCTGACAAATGCAATGATTTTAGTGAAATTTTTAATAGAAGCATGAGAGAATACAGACCGACAGAGAGAGAGGACAGACAACAAACTTGGCGTGTGTCTTGTGTCTCGACAATAAACAGTGCAACTTATTCGAAACTTATTCGCGAAGGTGGCCTATTTATTTATTTTTACAATTGTTTGTTGAACAGAACACACAAACATACCATTTAAATCTATATATATGTATTTCTTTTTTTTATTACAAAAACTATAACATAAAATGTCGGTTGATAAGCGAGCAGCAAGTAAATCCACTTTTCGTATTGCACAAGTGTGCGAGCGAGACAACTTTATAGGCAATGCCGCGCTCTCTGGAAAAAGATCGCAAAGCGGCCTGCAATCGTATCATCTGCAACGCCCAATGCAAAAAAAAATATATATTTATATATGGAAATAGATGAATGTTTGTGTGAGTGTTGGTAACATCGAATGTGCTGGCAAAGCATGCATGGAAAAATAGCTCCGCTCACGTAGCACAAGTGCATTGGAAATGACCAAAAATCCTGATGCGCTGATCACAAAATAAAGGCGACACTTTTATGCATTCTGCTGCTGAGCGCACAAAAAATAACAATGTCTATGAAGTCAAATGTATATGTCTGTCGATTAATGCGTTTCGACTGTGTTCAAACAGAAATTCTAAACTTTCGCTTACACTTTTTGAAATGCAAAATTACACTGAAATAACATCTCGACTTACACGCGTCCCGCCTCAGATTCGTTTCTGAGTGACAGTGTGGCCGAACTTTTCGCCGCCGAAATGCACAAAAAATGCGCAAGCGGCCAATCGATAAACCTGTCTGTAAGAAGTCTGTAAGTTGTGGCGGTGTTAACCTTTATTTGGCGCCACTTTGAGAACTAATCTACTAAAATAGAAAAAACATTTGTTTATATTATAACAAATAAACATTTCAAAATGCATAACAAAATACATATAATTTTAAAAGCAACTGAAAGACGCTTAGAAGTGTCTCCTTGCACAAAATAGCGAACGATGTTATTAACATTTCAGAAACTGTTAAGTCTTCATTTTCAATATTAAATTGTTTAATTACTGAATTACTTTACGTCCAAGCCAAAGGAAATTACTTAATGGACTTTGTATAAACATAGTTACAAAATATTAGTTTCTTAAGCAAAATACATGTTTTTCAAGTTAAGTCTAAAAGCACAACAAAGCTGCAATTAAAGCACTGAGCTGGAAACGTCCTCGATGATGTTGAAGGCACTCAAAATGTCCGATTCGTCCAGGAGACGATTGACGGCAATCCGTAGACTGGGACGCACCGGTTTGTGCTCCCGATTCTGCAGGTAGACGGCCTCCACAACGGCCACGCCCTTCTCAATGCACTGCAAGCGAAAGAAGATATTGAGCACCGATCGGGAATATATATTTAGATATAGCCACCTTATCTGCCACCTGGGTGAGCAACTTGTGCTCCGCCTCGAAACTCTCGCGCTCCTGGGCCACATATAAATGCTTGATGGGCGACATTTTGTCGCCGCGCAGCTTCAGTTTGCTGAAGCGTTCAAATTGTTCCTGCACCCGCCTCGAGTTCTGCTGCAGTTGCTCAAAGATTTGCGGCTCGCGCTCGAAACGATCCAAGGCACAAACCGCAGCCTGGGTCAACATGGGCGGCAGCGATGCGGAGAATATGTAACCCAAGCCAGATAATTGCTGATGCTCAGTGATGAATTGGGAGCCAACGCAGAAGCCACCAATTGTGGCCATGGAGCCCTCCATGCCGGCAGAGATTAAGTCAACCTCGTCACTCTGCAGGCAAAGATTATTAATTAGTTATTAGTTTAAGGAGCGATTCTCGTGCTTACGTTGATGTTGTAGTGCTCGGTGAGGCCACGACCCGTCTGGCCCAGCGTGCCAAACGAGACGCTCTCGTCGAGGAACAGTCGCAGCTTGTATTTCTTGCGCAGCTCGACGAGCTCCGGCAGCGGACACAGCTCTCCGGTGTTCAGGTAGATGCCTTCGACGACAAGAAAACGACGCGTTTTCTGCGCCTTCTTGGGATTCCTCAAGTCGCGCTGCTCCTGCTCGATAAGCAAGCGTTCCAGATCTTTGGCATCGTTGTGCTTGAAGAAAATGATGCTGCTGCGCGAGGCATCCAAACCCTTTTGTATGGCAAAGCTGACGGCTTCATCGCTGGCCGGGAATAAACACATTAGTCCCTAGCAGGCAATACTACTACTATGTGCCACTTACACAAAGATGAGATCACTTGGCTTGGCATAGGCGGGAATGGCGCTGGCCACTGTCGAAAAGCCGTACGAGTAAACGATGGCCGCCTCGACGCCCATGAAATTGGCCAAACGCTCCTCCAGAAGCAGATGCAAATCCATGGTGCCATAGAAGCCACGCGGACCGCACGAGCCAACTCCATATTTGCGCAGTGTTTTGCACGCCTCCTCCAAGATCTCATCGTCCTCCAAGAAACCCAGATAGTTCTGCGAACCGAGATTCAGGCAATCGTTTCCATCGACCACGATGCGTTTGCCCACCTTCGATTGGACGAGGCGTGTGCGCAGCAGCGGATGATTGGGGTCCGTGTCGGGCACTAAGGGTTCCGGTTCATATTGCTCGACGAGATATTCCTGCTGCTCCTTGGACAGGGGGCGTCGTCGGCCGCTTCCTCGGCGATGCAACAGCAGCCAAATAACTGTAATCAACAGCAGAGTTTCCAAAACTAGCGCAAAAGTCGGTGTCTGCAATTGCAAATGTGACCGCATTTATTTGATTTTTGAACAATTATTTAACATTTTACTCACATTCCGAAATATGCTGCCGATTTCGTGGAACAATTGTATGCCAATCATTGTTGTGCCTCTGCCTCGATCCGCGCCTCGTGTGTGTGTGTTTGCCCAGCAAGAGCGAAAAATCAATTGAAAGGGTCACCACGTCTGCCTGCACTGTTTTTGTATGCGTCACTCGCTCATTTGTTTCTTATCGTAATAAACAATAATTGCGACGACTGCCCTCGAGTGGATAACAATTGTTGGAATGCCCTTAATCTGATAACAATCACTTCAGCATGAGTCGCTTTAAGTGTGTGGTATTTGTTTTTATCTTTGCTCTTACGAGGGCATTACTGCGATATCAGCGCTGTTCGATCTTCTATTAACTGCGCGCACTATTCGAAACTGATCGTACTTGAACGCTACAATTTGAAATTGCTTATGGATAAGTAAACTTTTATTGTTTGGACTTTGTTTTGCTGCTATTATATGTCAATTACTGGATAATATGTCAATCTATGCATAATAGTTATCAAGTTATCAATGCATAAAACAATAAAACTACACTTTTACAGTTATATGTGTTTGTTTGTATATAGATTTATTTTTGTTAAATATAATTTGTTTTACTTTTGTCTTCCAGCTTTTCGTTAATGTATAAAAAGATAATAAAAAACAATAATGATAAACGTTAAACAAATTGTACTGTCCTAGATATATATAATCCAGCCGAAATTACGATTTTCCAACGTTCCTTTAGTGTTTTTTTCCTTCTTTTTTTTTGTATTTTGTTTGCCAGGAAACGAAAGGAAATAAACAATTTGTAAACAAAATTTATAATGCACAATAAATGTAAGTTTGGTTGTTTTTTGAAATGTGGCCGAAACAAATGTTGTTGCACGAGAATTAAACAACATTTTTCGTTTTTATACAATTTTTGCTTAAGATCAACAGTTTCTACATCATTTTGTTTGTTTGCCAGAAACTGTGCTGTGTTAAGGCTACATTTTGTTTTGGACTTTCCAGACTGGCTTAAGAACTGGCTAAACTAAATTTTATGCACGCTTGTTTTTTGCTCTTTCTGTATTACACTTAGAAACTATCATTTAAAGTTGATTTGTTTTATCTTCTTGTGTGTGTAAAGTGTGTGTGTGTGTAAGGTGTGTGTCTGTGTGTGTATGTGTATGTGTGTTTGTAAATCAAAATGAAATTGTTTTTTTTGTTTTATTTATTCTTTGCGACGGCAAAAATATAGATGCCCCTCTTATTTCTTGTCGACGCCCGCATTGGACTGTGTAGAGTATGAATATTGAGACCAATAATGATTGGTGGCACCGCCATCATTATTGCCAGTGGCGCCCGCAGTCCCTGCCGCACTACCACCACCACCACCACCGGCACTATTGGCCGCTGCTCCACCGCCTCCGCCGCCGGCTTGCTGCTGTTGCTAAAAGAGGGTTTTTTTTTGTTTTCGATTAGGAGGAGGATACCAATCATAGGTCGAGGCCCTTGGCTTACCTGCCACCAGGACATCCATTGCTGTTGCTGTTGTTGCGGATCAGCAGCGCCTTGTGACCAGGCCTGTTGTGTTTGTTGCTGCTGTTGCTGTTGATGCTGCTGGTTGCCATAACCTGTGCATAGAATACGTTCAATCGTATTAAACCATAACCCACTTACACCAAAGACAACTCTTTAAGCTTATATAGCACTCGCTCCATTAACCGTTAACCAACCATCCATCATCTTCATCATATCATATCATACAAAAATAAATTGACTTTCACAATGTTAAGTTAGCATTTTATTAACAGAGCGAGTTTTTCCTATAAGTTAAACAGTTGCCGTTGGCGACACCACCAACATCATCATCATCATCATCTCATCATCATCTCCATCTTCATCTTCATGATCACCATCATCAGCGATAACGCTACCTACCCTGCATCTGATTGTAGTTCCAGTATTGTTGCTGTTGGCCAGCACTCTGCTGTTGTTGGTGTTGGTGTTGATGTTGATGCTGGTATTGTTGTTGTTGTTGTGTTTGTTGCTGTGGTTGTTGCTGCCAGATGCTGGCATGTTGATGCTGCTGCTGGGTCTGCTGCTGCTGCTGCTGATGATGCTGGGCATAGGTGCTCCACTTGCCACTTAGCGACGACTGCAATTCAAGTATGACAAAATAAATATATATATATATGTATATATATATATATTCTTCAGATCTGCTCACCTTTGCTCCGAGCTGCTGATGGCCACCGCTCGACTGCTGCTGCTGTTTGTATTGCTGTTCGTACCCAGCTGGCGTCGAGTTATTGCCATATTTGGCCAGCGCTTGGACCGCTGAGCGCTCATAGCCACCGCGACTATCTTCTTTGGTGTCGCGGTGGCCATGCCGAAAATCCCGTTGTTGCTGGTGGCTGCCGCCGCCGGAGCGATAGCTGCTCTGGCTGTTGCCGCGATTGCGATCATTGTTGCTGCCGCCACCAAGCCGATTGCGATCATTGCCGCCACGATCTCGATCGCGATAATCTCGCGAACTGCCGCCAGCGCCGCCATATCCACGATCATCGTAGCCACTGCGTCGATTGTTCTGCATCCAATTCTGTTGGCCACCGGCGCCTGAGCTGCCACCACCACCACCACCGCTGCCATAGCCGCGATTCCGATTATCGTAGCCACGACTACCACCGCCGCCGCCGCCGCCTCCAGCTCCACCGCCATAGCCACGATCATCGTAGCCACTGCGGCGATTGTTTTGCATCCAGTTTTGTTGGCCACCAGCGCCGCCACCGCCTCCACCACCGCTGCCATAATTGCGATTGCGATTATCGTAGCCACGACTGCCGCCGCCGCCACCTCCGCCGCCTCCACTGCCACCGCTTGAGTAGCTGCTGCTGCCACCGCCGCCACGTCTCGAGTCACTCCAGCGACTCTCGTGTCGCTGACCACCCCCACCACCACCACCACCGCCACCACCGCCGCCGCCGCCGCCGCCACCACCACCACCACCACCACCGTGATCACGACGCCTGTCATCAAAGTAGCGATTGCGGGGCCGATCATCACGGCGATAGGTGTCCCGTGTGCCGCGCGATCTCTTGTCCCGGGATCTGTCCGCATCGATGGCCTTCTTGCCCTTCTCATTGTACTTCTTGACCTCGGTCTTGGCCTCGTCGCCATTTAGCTCCGTGTAGATGATGTCGTCAAACCAGCCAAACTCCAGCGAGGGCAGCGTGAAATTGGCTGCAAAAAGATTTGTGAAAACGTAATTTTAACAGAAATGACATGAATCGCATTCTGCAACAATGGCAGCAAAAATGTATTTATCAATTTTACACAATACAAAGAGAGTAAGGTTGGGGGTTGGAGTGTGGTTGGGGTAGGTGATGGTTGAAGGTTGGGGGAGGGCGGAGGTCTTGAGGTGAGGTGGTGGTTTAGCTGGCAACGTGTCGCAAAAAAAAATTGATGGCAAGTTGACAACGGACAAAATTCAATTTAAAAAATTAAGGAAAATAATTCCGAAAGTATTGGAAAAAAAATCCACAGAAAAATATATCAATATGCAGGCCCAAGTAACTGGCTCAAATGAAATATGATAAATCTTGAAATCGGACCACAATTTTGAATTGCATTTTTTAAGACACGTTTCGCAGCTGGATGTATTTTTTTTTGTTTTTTTTTTAGGGGTAGTTTGATCAATAATGAAGTATAGAAATAAAATGAATTAAAAGATGCTTAAGAATTATAGTGTAAACAGTTACAAAATACATAAAGAGAATGCAGCTGCTTACAAACTAAATACATAACGTTACATTATAAGCATTATACATAATATATATAAATTCTTTTTTTTTCTATTCTTTTTTATGCACATATAATTTGCCGCTTTCGATATGGGTACATTATACAATAATTATTGATTTTTTTTTTTTTTTTTGGTTTTAATTATTATTTTTTTGGTTTTTTTTTTTTTTCGTTGCTGGTTGTGGTGGACAATATTTACCTCGTAAGTTATTTAATGTTGATTCTTTAACTGTAAAAGCATTTCCCTTTTCCTCATTAACGGCGATGCGACGTTTCAATTCATCTTCGCCGGGTATGCAAACAACCGCAATACGCTTGAAGTCGCTAAAACCTTTCATTTTACGTCGCTGGGCCGAGGCATACGCATTCGTCTACAAGAATTATACAGTTGTTGGTTGTTGGGTTGTTTTGTTGATTGATTGATTGATTGATTGATTGGTTGGTTGATAGGTTGTTGTTTCATTTTGGTTGGTAGGTTGTTTAAATAGAAGATTGGTTTGGTTTTTGGTATTTGTTGGTTGCGTTGCGTTGCGTTGGTTGGTCAGAGAGCCTGAGAAACACGTTGATGATTGCTGTTTGCCGTTTGCCGACGACGACGACGACGACGCATCGTTCAGAGAGCCCGCCGCTTATAAACTAACACATACCTGATTTATCAACATCATAGATACACACACATACACACATATGTATATATAGCTACATATATATATGGAGTATATTGGTAGTAGCAACTCCGCCAGGGAGTTGTTGCGCATAGTCTACAAATATGCCAAATATGTGATAGGTCTGCTTCGGAATTATCGCAGAATGAAACAACAGTTGACTTAATCATTGTGCTTGTGTGTGGTAAGAGTAAACATATTGATACTAGATATAATATATAAGAGTTCAGCTGCCACAGCCTCCTGGCCCGGTTTTTTTTTGGTTTTTTTTTTAGAGAGATAGAGAGTAGGTAGTAGTAGTAGTAGTAATAGTAGGTACTAATAACGTATACGTTAAGAGAATATTTGTGATAAAGACGAACGATTTCGCCGCTTGAGTGTGTGTGTTTAATTTTTGGTTGTTGTTTGTATTTATTACTTACAGAGTGGCTTCCTTGCCGCACGCATCTCCATCTCCATCTCCACATCCTTAATACATACATTTCATCTCTTCATCTCCATCTCCATCTCCTCTCCACTCTCCTCCTCATCTCCTCAACTGTTTGTCAACTGTTGCCACCTAAAACTTAAGCTTAAGCAATACAAATGCAAATGCAAATACAGATACAGATACAAATCGAAATCCAAATACATGTAGGACATACTTACAGATCGCACACACTTATACAAAACTATATATCGGATCAACTTAGGACCTAACACATACCTGGTATACTCTTTCAATTGTTGGCGTTCTACGACGCTTGGGATTTCATTTCTCTTCTCATTTTCTCATTCACACTCTTTCATATATATATTATTATATATGTGAGCAATAAAATGCATATTCAAATTTATACAAAAACAAAAACATAACGAAAAAAAATATATATATATGTAAACTGTAAACAGATCCTTTGCAGGACCTCATTTTGGAGGTGTGACATACGTATTTTTGTTTGTCTATATCAAAACGTATATCATCATCAACGCATAATTCTCGTTTGCTTCGTGGATTTTTCTTTTCCATTTTAGTATTCGTTCGGTACTTTTGTGTGTTAAATGTATGAGTGTGTGTGTGTGTACGTGTGTAGTTGTGTGTGTATTGTTGAGCGTGTGTGTATTGGTCTATTGGTGTGTGTGTGTGTGGTCATGTGGTGTAAGGGTCATTTGCTTGATGTTTTACCTGATCGAGTATAAAATTGCGACGCCGCTTCATAGCAATATCTTCCAAAGCACCCAGGCTATTCAAGCAGATCTCGTACACCTTCTCCCAGCGGCCCTTGTGCACCGTTTTACGCGATTCGCCATCAATCTGCAAACGCAAAACGAGGATAAACCAAAATTAATGATACTCATCACATATCCAAAAACAAATAGAGTATCTCTTGAGATGCAACAGTTACAAAGTTTACAGTTATTGATATTGACTTTCAACTATACTTGCTGATATTATTATATATTTATATTTTTAACATGATTCCAAATGCTACAGCTATGTACAATAACAGAACAATAGCAGAAAACTGAATAACGGATCTTTTGCTCTGCTCTCTCAAAATAATGCCCATTCTGCTCTCTCTGTAGTTGTAGCAATAACAGAAAGAAGAAGAGACCTGTAAGTAATCGCATTTTCGCTCTGCTCTTTTGCTCCGCATAGCTGCTACCGAGTAAGAATTTAAATTGCTCTTGCTGCTACGACTTGTAAATTCACAAAATAAATGAATTTATTGAAAAGCATTTTCAAATGCATAATTGGATTCTCATATTTTCCCGATATTACGCCTATGTATATAGATTAAACATTTATTTCTCAGAAAATTGAGCAAGTTGAAGGCATCGTTTAACTCACCGTCATTTTGGCTATTATGGAATCAGGTCCAATGATGTCGAAACGCTTTTCGCTGTTTTCCGACAGATGCTTTTGGGTCCAGTGCGTTTTGCCGGAGCCGGGCAGACCAACGAGTAGGATGACCTCGCACTCCTTGCGCGATGCAGCACGCTGAGGACCCGCAATTAGCTGCTCGGCGGGCACGAGAGCCACAAGAACATAGTCCGGCAGCAGGGCAACAGTTTCACGGGGCACAGGCACCACATCCTCGTACTCATCCTCAACGGCTTGTGCTTTTTCGGCTGTTGCCTTGTCTGCCTCTGAGTCGGTTTTGATGCGCTTGTTAGGCGATGGCCCATCCTCGTCTTCCTCCTCAGCGTTCGCTGGCGATTCACTATCTTTGACCGCCTCCTTGGGCGGCGCTTCTGGCTCGGCAGCAACAGTTTCTGAATCTTCTGTTTCGGTTTTCGGCGCTTCGCTTTGACTATCGCCATTGGCAACAGCTGCTGCAGGTTCAGCTGCTGCGGGTTCAGCAGCTGCCTCAGCGGTAGCTTCAGCTGCTTCCTCAGCTACGAGATGATAAATGTTTTGCTTCAGTTATTTTTTGTTAAATATTATATAGATATTTGTAGAACTCACAAGGTTCCATGGCCTCGTCCTGTGCAGCCTCAGCAGACTCGGCAGGTTGTGCCTGCTCCGATTTGGCCTCTTCTTCGACAACAGACATCTTTGCTACTTCGTCCTCCGAAGCTTCTTCGGCTTTGGTCTCAGTTTTATCAGTGTCGCCCTCCTCGGAGGACTTCTCGGTGGCTGCCGTCTTAACTTCGTCATCCTTCTTCTCGGGCTCATCATCATCAGCGGTGGCCTCGTCAAGCACTTTCCACTTCTCGCCGCCATCGTTGTCATCATCCTTCTGTGGCGACTCGGCGCGTTGCTTGCGTCGCTTACGCGTCTTTCGCTCGGCATTCACCAGCAGCTCGTTCTCATTGCCAAAGTTCACCCTATATTCGTAGCCCTTGGTGAGAATGTGCGGAAAGAGTGCGCCCTCTTCCCCTAGTATGCTCTTATCGAACTCATGCGCAATGCCCAGATCCTCGCCGTTCAGCGTATATTTAATGTTACACGGCTCACTGTCTAGATCCAAATAGCAGCCAATCACATCATCCAGCTGATAGGCTTTGCCATAATCCCCAAACTCGCTATTGTTCGCTTTGCGGCCACTCTCGCAATAGCCATAGGAATGTTCAGCCTCGCCCAGCAGCAGCGAGGACTGTGGCGTTGAGAAGCCCACGCGAAAGCCCCGCACATGCGGCTCATCGCGAAAATGATGCGCATTATCCTGCATCGATTCCTCCGATAGCTGCACCTCAAAGCACACCTTGCCCTGGCGCACACCATAGTTGGCCCTGGCGCCCGACCAAACCAGCGAATAGATATCCGAATCTAATGGCTTGGCCGATGTAAAACTGGTCGCGTCGATGCGCAGATGTAGATCCGAATCAACTGTGTGGAATGGAAACAAAATAAGAAAACAAATTAGATGGCTGTATAGGCTGAATCTAAAAATATAATCGAATATTAATTAAGTTTTGACATTTGCAGTATATGTATATTTAAATATAAATTATTAATGAAAATATGGCATGCAGTAAATTGAACGTCGCGTGCCATATTATAATTAGAATTAAGGTCACATTATTCCAGCTGATATTAAATATGTATCATTATCAAATATATAATAAAAATATTGCTAATACAAATATAAAAAAAATTAATTATTGTTGACTGTACTTCATATTAATAATTAAATGTTTTTTCAATTTATATTTAAAATTTAATTTTATATTTAAAATAATTTAATCTATTTTCTTTGTGTCAACTGACTTAAGTTGACATTAACAAAATAGACAAAATATTATATATGGTAAATAAATACTTACGCCAACTGAGTCCCAATTGCTTATCCTCCATGGTGGGCTCATCCTCGGCCACTGTGCGCTCCTCGACCGTTGATCCGGCCTTCGAGTCACGCTTGGAGTCACCGCTGCGACGCTTGGGTGAACGCGAGCTGGTCCGTGAGTGGGACTGACTGTGGGAGCGTTTTCGTCGCTCATTCGATTTATCCTTCTCTTGCTCCTTGTCCTTGTCCTCTTGCTTTTCTGTCTTGACAGCCTCCTCATCGACATCCATTTTGTCGCCACTGTTGCCATTGGATTGGTGAGCTGTGACTTTCTCAGCATTAGCATCCCCATCATTCTCATTATCGTTCTCTGCTGCTGGCTGTTGCTCATCCGATTGTTCCATTTGCTCATTGGTGTCATTTGACTGCTCCTCCTCCTCTTGTTCCGTTGCCTGCATGGCTTGGCTTGGTTCATCAGCCATTGGCACATCTTCATCGTGATCTGCTTGCGTTGCAGCCGCAGCAGGCTCAACTGCGTCCAACTCCTCAATTTCATCTTCAGCTTCATCCTGTTTGGCTTGTTCTTCTTCCAGTTCTGGTTCTGGTTCTGGTACTCGCTCGTGCTCCTCTTCATCTTTGACCTCTTCTTGCTCTGCTCCCGAAGTGTCCTCGGCTTCGTCCTCCACGACAGGCTCTGCGACGGGCTGTTCCTCCTCCTGCAGGGTTTCCAACTCCGGTTCGGTGGCAACCGGAGCCACAGCAACGGGCGACGGAGAGCGGGACATTGAGCGCGTTCGACGTTGTCGCCGGCTCGGTGTTACTGGGGCGCCATCTAACGTTTGGGAGAAGAAAAGAGTTTATAAAAGTCCCATTTTTTTTGTTTGGTTATATAAGGCGCGTTTACAATATTCAGAAAGAGAAAAACACGCTGAGCCGACTTACATACACACACACACACATTCATAAGAGTCGAAAAAACACACACATACACATGGAGCAAGAAGCGCAATAATGCATACACACACGCACGCACTCATACTAGCTCACCTCCATTGCCTCCGCCGGCAGAATCTTCGACATGTGCCCGCAAGCGTTCGATGAGCACAGCTTTTACACCTTTGGTATCGAGACCGCGCGTCTGTAGTTCGTTACGCAGGTCCACCACTTTCATCTTTTGTAGCTCCGCCAAATCCATTTTTTCACTTCAATCTTGAATGGCGGTAGCAGCGCGTCACGCACAAAAATATACACACACACTCACTCACTCAAGCGCACAACGACAACGGTGGCGGAAAGAAAACGTTTGAATTGGGTATGTTGAAAATGTGCGAAATGAGCGGCGTTTAATTTTTTATATAAATTAAATTACTGCTATTTCGCAAATACAGCGAATCTGTTCAATTTTTCGCAATTGCATTCGCATATATTGCGAATAAATATGTGTTAAAACCTATACCGAGAACGCGTTGATGTGAAGTTGGCTGCGATTAACAATGCAGGGAATGCCTACTGCTACCGATACTTTATTAACATGCTGCAAAATATATTGGTACTGTGTGACTATCGATAGTTTGCATTTTAATGATAATATATAATGCAGTTAACACAAACGAAAGGGACACACATTGTAATAAAATTATGAGTGTAATTTGCTTGAGCTGTATTTTCAAATATTTTTATATCTTAATTTGGCGCCAACCCAAATTACTGTCTTTCAACCCCCATGAGGGGTTGCACCAATTTTCGCCCAAGTGGCAACATCATTTGTATGCATTTCGCTAGAATTATTTGATGTGGCAATGCATGCTCAAGTAGCCAATTTGCTACAGTGCATTTGAGGACTCCGTGGCGCAACGGTAGCGCGTCTGACTCCAGATCAGAAGGTTGCGTGTTCGATTCACGTCGGGGTCAAGAGCTCTGGTCCTTTTTTTTGGGTATTTACCAAATTAACCATTAATGTTTTAAACTTTGTCCTGGCTGTAAACTTTAAATGACAATTTTGAAGAAATTACATAATCCTGGCCGTCAAATCAGCGGCAATCCACAAAAATAATGCTAGACAATTTGTTATAAATTAAAAGTCATTAGATAATAATTGACGTAAGAATGCAAGTGAGTTGCAACTATGTATAAAGTCAATAATCGTGTTAACTGATCAGGAGATAGTCACATGTATACATAAACAACCATTTCTCATTCGAATTTTCAATTTAAATTTGTCAAAATGTCAGCTATAATTTAATCACTCTAAAGTAAGATATAATTTATTGTCATTTTGAAATACTTAATTCTAGTCATTATTGCTTCACTCTTACTTAGCTTACTCGTTTGCGTAGGAGTCTAAAAATCTTTTTCTACAAGTTTCCATTAGTTCTATAAACTATAACTGCGAAGACAATTTCTATGATACAGAAATGCTACACAATATATTTCCAGAATTTCTTAGAAATGCCTTGTTATAATTTCTTGTGCCTCTGCGGCACCAAATAAGGCTCAAACGGGTCGCACTTATCTACATATATGTATACTATATATAGATAAATACGCTTTATGTGAGCCTAATTTGCAAACTCGATCGATACGATCGCAACCTTAAAAGGCCATTGAAAAATCAACGGTATTTGTTTTCAAACCGCCCACACGAATGCAAAATAAAAACTTTCAATTAGATTTTTCTGGTCTTTTTTTTCACAATTGATTTTTTATTAAATGTAACAATAAATATCCATAAAAATACGATATGAAATAGTACAAAACTTAAGTTAATATCAATTTGCAAAAAACTCAAGAGAACATGAAATATAATGCAATTAGTTGGTGGTGCTTATGTTTAAGGAATGATCTGGTAGAACTTCCAGCAACGTTGTTAGTAGAGGCTTTCAAGCTTTCACTTTCTCACGACATTACTTTCTCAATGTTTGACCAATTTGAAGCGTTTCGCTTCGGCATAATCCCTTGGATCGGAGAAGTTGCGTTCGGGTTTGATGCGTATATCGTTTGGATCGTTGACAAATTCACCACTCCATGTGGGATCCAATATGGTGGGACTTGTATCGAAATCATAGTAATCCTGATCATCGGAACGATTGCGTTCCGGCTTAATTCGTGTCTCGCCGCCCTTCACAAAAGTCCCATCCCAGGCGGTGGGTAAAACAATCGGTTCCGTATTATAGCCATAGAAATTATTGGTATTGGTCACATTCTGATTCTGGCGGCGAATCTTGGAGACATTGTTCACAGCGCCATCGGGATAAACAAATTTGCCATCCCAGCCCTCACACTTGATGGGAATGTAATCCTGTTTTTTACGCAGTGCCATTTTCTTTGATTATTATTGATTTGAGTTTCCGCTTAAAACTTTCCACGATCCGCGTTCGACGCGTTTCAAAATTCGATTGAGCTGTCGGAACGCTTGCGATATTCTAAAATATGATTTCACTAAGTCTCTGCTGCCTCCAAGCCTTGGCATGTAAATTATTGTGGCTGTTGTTTTTTGTTTGGTGTTTTTTTTATATATATTTTTTTTTTTGCGTTACCCACACGTAATTTAAATCGATGACGTCAGTTAACTGAATCGCAGATCGCTTGTTTGTTTCATGATTTGTTTTCTTTCTCTAGCCGAAAACTGGTTCGCAGTCTCAGTTGTCAGTCGTCAGTCGTCAGCCTCTCTCTCGGAGGTTACCTCCTCCACAGGTTTTTGTTTAGCAATGAAAATCAAAACAGTAATATTGCACTGATCAAAAATTAAACCTACTTGTCAAAACAGAACTAAGTAAAAAATGCCAAAATGAAAACCAGAAAAATTAATTGTTAATACCAAACCAAAGACATTCAAATGATTTATACTTTTATAATTACCTGAAAAGTATTAATTCGAACAGATTTTTTCAAAATGAACAAAAATTTAAAATTATTATTTTCAGAAGGCAGAATCCACCTTTTACCAAAGACTGTAACTATAAAGTATATCTTGCAGGATCAAAAAGGAGAATAAAGCAGGCCGAATCAAAGCACTTAATCGACTGTCACTTGAGCACCTTATGCGAATATAATATTGATTTTTAGTTTTTTTAACTATCCCTCAAAATTATAATTTCAATTTTCAAAATTCAAATTTTTGTGGCTCGCATTTTGGTTTTCGTATTCCACTGTGCGCAGTTTTATGTGAACATTTTTGGTAAGGTCTTTGCCATAGCCTTTGGCTTAACACTCTCCAAATTTGATTCCATAGTTATTTCTCTCTGAGTGTAATATACGATTTTTGCGTTTGTGACGCTTTACCATAAAAGACGACAAATTAAACACCAAGTCTAACAGCTACCAGTCGAAGCTGTTCCGCACAAGCTGTCTGTTCCAGCTGTCTTGGAGCCGAGTAGTCATTTAAATATGCCCATTATAATCGACGGCTCGATCTTGATTGCCAGCATTTATTTCTGTGATTCATTCGTCTCAGCTGGGCGATCTATGCATACTTATAATTATTTATGGCTCCATACAAACAGTATTACTGTCGATAATTTGTTTTGCCTTTTTTAGGCGTGTTGGTAAGATTTATTTGTGGGCTTGTTGTTTACATCAACAAGTTTTCAAAAATCCGTTTCGGAAGCAACTGAAAACCAGAAACAACAGCTAGTTTAACTGCACCGCAAAGTCGGTAAAAATTAATCTGTTTTCACGTAGTTATCGTAAATCTTATAGTTGTATTTTTAACATGAATTCCTGTTTGGAATATTGAAAGTACTATTAATCTGGAGGCTACACTGTGATTGTTGGCATGGCATTGTTTTTTTAAATCGGTTAATTTTCAACAAACTTCAAATCTTAAAAATACATTTACAAATTAAAATTACTTTACATTAAATTTGAAGAACAATCCAGCATGCTTCAATTTGAGAAATCGGAAACAAATCAATCCAATCAATCAATCAATCCAATTTGCAAAAACGGAAAACGGAAATCGGAAAACGAAGCATGCCTGAATATAATTATATTCCATTTGTTCTTTAATTTAGAAACGCATTTAGCTGAGTTCTTATAATAAAAACATGAATTTATCTTTGTATATACAAATAATGAATTATTAATGTGACCCAAATCAAAACCCATTAGTTGATGTGGGTCAAATGTCAAACGGAAACACAAAGGCCACCTGTGGATTTATGAACCACACATCACGAACCGAACGAACTGTAAATGTAAAAAAGCCTCCACCGCAAGGGCTTTTTCTTTTTGACACTCATTCATAGAGCGATAAAGAGATAGAGAGAGAGAGAGAAGCACACGCGAGGAGTTCCTCGAATGCGTGACAGGCTTATGCACAAAGGTTCGTCCCTCGTTCGGCGCTGGCGCTGTGGGAACTCGACCACAATCAGCAGCAGCAACCGGGAGGCAACAGCAACAGCAGCAGCAGCGGTTCCTATCCGCTATCCGCCGCTGCTCGTTAGAAGAAGCGATGGTCGGCAACAGTTTGAAAGTTTTTCATCGTAGTCGTCGTCGTCGTTGTTGTCGGCTTGCCTCCCAAAGTTGCCTGCTGCCTTGCTGGTTGGCAACGTTTCGACGGCTTTACGTTTGCTGTGCGCCTAGTTGAAAATCCAACTAATTGCTTATTTTAACCCCTTCAAAACTGGGCACACACACACAAATATATATATATGTATATATATATATACAACGTGCCCGGGCCGGGCTCCGGCTTTCGTGTTTATTAATTAACAACACAAAACCCCAAACCAACAAAGGCATCACACATACACACACCCATATATATATACATATACGTATACACACACACAGGCGCACGCACCCATACTGCTTTAAGCAAGTGTTGTCTCCGGCATTCATTAGTGTTCATTAGTGAAACAAAATGCTCATTTACTTAACTACTCCCGGTGCTCGTAACGAGGCCCACCTCTCTCTCGCTCTCACTCACTCTTTCTCCATGAAACGAGCAGCACTTTCGAGCACTGTGCAGCACTCACCTCCTCTGCCACTCTCCCTTATGCCATTGCTGCCCGCACTCACTTATCGAGTCACTCTGGCTCCTGCTCTTGTTAGCAGTTGTTGTTGTTGCCCTGTCGCTCTCATGTTGCCAATTAAAATTCCATTTATGCCAAGTTAACTCACTTGGCTCGTTAATTGTTGTGGTTTTTTAATTGGACCCTTTTCGGTGCTGGTGGTGGTGCTGCTGCTGCTCGAAAATTGAATTGAATGGAATTGGACAACAAAAAGAACAATCGCATGAATGGCAAAAAACAAAAAAAAACTCAGGCACGGAGTGCAAACCGCATCTCTCTGCCTCTGTCTCTCCTTTATGCACTGGAGCCCAAGCAGTGAACGAACAATGAGCACCACACTAGGCACCGGCTTTAACCATGATGCAATGCTATTGAAGACAACCTCTTTCTCTCTACTTCTCACTCTTTTCCCTCTATTGCAATGTCCCATTAAGAGCGCTTATCTGCAGGGTTGCCAAACTACTGAAATGCTGTTGTTAGAATATAAAAGATACTTTAATCATCATTTTTAATACATATAATATTTTTAATTCAATTAATTTAATATTATGATCAGCTTCATGTTATCATAATATATAACTTTCGCCCTAATTTTAAAAAATCTAAGCTTTTAATTGTCTTAATTTAATATAACAGATTTAATTATATTAAAACTAGAAATTTTTATTTCGTAACTTTCGCAACTTGGCAACCCTACGTCGTCTGCCGCTATTCAACTAATGAACGCAGCCAAAGCAGCGCAGCCCAGCAGTTGCGTGCCTACAAAAAAAGAACTAAAACAAAAGCCCAACAAAAACCCCTAATTAAAATGCATTTTCATTCGGGACGCCAGCGTTGGTTACCGCAGCGCCACATCCACTCCCCTCCCTCACACAGTCTCGCTTGAAAGGGGGGCGAATTGGTTGTGTTCATTAGCTAGAAATGTGACCCCCGCAGTCGCTGCCACTGCGCCTTTTACACAGTCACATGAACCGTTATGCCATTGTACATACACACATGTATGTATACTTGTGTGTGTGAATGGCTGCGGGCATATTTAATTACAAAAGCTGCTAATTAGGAAACGTACACACCCACGTTGGTTAATTTGTTTGCAAACCAATTAACTCGGCGCACAGTATCAGGCGCACAGAAAACCACAGCCAGCAGACAGGCAACGGCAGCAGCAGCAAAGGGAAAGGCAGAGGCAGCAGCAGCAGTAGCAGTAGCAGCGGCGGCTGCTGCTACGAAAGCAAAAGAAACGCGTCAGCGGCGACGGGAACGTCGCTACTGAAAATGCAGACAGAACTTTCCAATCAGCGTTGAGCGCTTGGCCAAGGCACACCACACACACATACAGACAGACAGCCAGGCAAGCGGCCAGAAAAGTTATCTAGTGAGCCAGAGTGACTAAAACTGTTAACGAATGTGAACGAAGCCTGCCAACAACAAAAGCCACAAAAGATAAGGCCCAACAACTGTTCCGTGTGTTGGGGGTGGTGAGCAAAAATTGTGGGGTTGGCACGAAAAGTGCGCAACGGTTCCCAACTTAATGAACGAAATGAAAACGAAATTTTAATGAAAAAGTTTTGGGTGCGTACGTGTGTGTATGTGTGTGTGTGTATGTGTGTGTTGCGCCAGGGCTGATTCTTAATAAATGAGCTAAAGATGGCAAGAAAAAAATCGTCGTCATCGTTGCTGCGCTGCGCTGTCGTCTTGCGTGCTAATGAGTAATAAATAAAAGTTTTGCTGCTGCCGCTGCTGCTGTTGCTGCTGCTGCTGTTCTGACAAGGCCTAGACAAGCAGCAGACGCGAATAGCAGGCGAACAGAGCAGCAGAAGCAGAACGTCGTCGACGACGAAAGACCGCAAGTGAACGGAGAGAGAAACAGAAAGTGGGGGAGGAGGACGGCTGCAGGAGAGAATGACAGAGTGAGAGACAGAGAAAGAGTGAGAGGGGTGGGGTGCGGAGAGTATACAGATTGGGTTCCGACTTTGCTTTTGCGTTAATTAGTTTTAAGCATTTTCATTATGCAACAGCATGTGGCATGTGGCAGCCAAACAGCTGTACATATTTCGGACAAAGAACACGTGGGCATATGTAGTACACACATACATACATATGCATATAGTGGTATTCACGCTACCTGCCAACAGCTGTGTTTGTGTGTGTGTTTGTGCTCTCAATGGTCACACTAATGAGTTTTGCATCTGTGCATTGAAATGCGCTAATGGAAACATTTTGATGAGTTTGCTCGTGAAGAGCAAAGAATTTAAATGCTTATGCAGTAATTATTATAATTATTTTAATTGCTTGTTTCTAAACACCGGCATACATGCTTATGCAGGTTTTACAACACTAATCCTGCTTTGGGCATTGCAGCTTCGATTGCATGGCAGAAGAGAAGAAGAAACGAAAAGTAAAAGTAAAAATAAATGCGGAACCTGTTGCTTCGAGGTGGCTACAATTGCACTGCGTTCTTTTGCATTTCACATTTCACGACAACTGCAGTCAGCAATGTGTGTTCCGATAAGGCAACAACTGATTGAATTGCACCACACACAAATACATAGAACAAGCACACAAACACACGCACTCACACAACATTCACAATCAGCACTGCCCGCTTGAGTGCCAATGTGCTGCAGTAGCCACCTCTGCCCATTTGCTGGCTGCCCAAATCAGTTACAATAACAACAATAACAATAACAACAATGACAATAGCATCAACAGGCCTTATCAAAACAAATAGGAACTTGATGAAGCGCTCTCGAATCGCCGATACCCTTTGCTCTCATATTTAAATAAAAATTTGAAGTAAAAAATTTGTTTATAAAAATCAAAGATTTAATTAAAGATGAACAGTTAAGGCTAAGAAGTAATTATATAAAATATTTGAGCCAGGTCAGTTCTATAAATGCTGATCACTTGTCTACTGCTAATTCTTACAGGGTATTAAATAGTTAACAACGATAACAGGAAAAAATGTAATAAATGTATAGTGGAATCGGCGAGGGGGAGGGAGACAACAACAACACAACTGTGCACGTGTGCGTATTATATTTTTTGGTTATCGTGGCTCGCATATATTTATTTAGAGACTCCGACCGGCAACCGCAGAACTCTTTACTCTTTTCCGTTTTGTTGCTGTTGGCTGCTGGGCGCCTGTTGCGCTGACAAATAATCGATCGCAAAGTATTTATTGATTTTTGATTGATGAGCAGAGCAGAGCAGCTACGCGAGTAAATATTATAAGCAAAATAAATCGAGTGATTTATTTCAGCTCGTGTGTGGGGCTGCTCGCTTGGATTTTCTTCACACAAACAAAGCTCACCACGATGCAGGCTTGTTGGGGCGGATTAGTTAGCTTTGACCATGCGGCTAGCAGCAATGTGAAGAGGCAAAGATCGTGCGCGCAAGAGTGTTGCGCGGTGCTTCAGGTTGAAATTTGAATATTATTATCACGTTGCATGGGGGGCAGTAGCCAACTGTGACAAAGACAATAACAACAACAACAACCCACGTCCAACTGATATTGATAAGCGTCAGCGCTTTTCGAGCTATACACATACATATTGTAAAGTATTTTACACACGAATGCATTTATTTTTTTGTCAGTTTATTTATTTATTCATACTTGATCTATAACAAAAAACCAGAAAAAAATTATATAACTTGCTAAAAGATAAACACTTAAGAGCTAATAAGTGTTTTGTGGAAGTGCCAACTACCGGAAAGGTTTTTAAGTGTTTTTGTATCTTTTTTTTTGTGATTATAACTATGCCTTTTTTTTTGTTGTTGTTGTTTATATAAATTTGTTGTCAATTTGATTGGTGTGAAACTAACGCGTTATCAAAACCTATCAGCTACTTAAATATTTATTGTACTGCGTATATAAAAATCCAACACCCGAAAAGTATGCCACATATGTGTAAGTACAAAATGCGCCGAAAAGTAGGCAACGATCACTTTCGACTGCCCTTGCGCCGCAAATGATGTCGTGTTGTTGCCGCTGCCAAGGCCACCGCCGCCTGCGCTGCCGCCGTTAAACGTCCTTCGGCGCAGCGCGTGGGCCACTTCTAGGATTCGTATAGCAATCGTTGATAATGCGGCAACACCTCATGCATCGGCACATGCAAGCTGAACTCGAGTGCAACGAGCACTGCAAACTCCGAGGAGATCAGCTCCTTGCGATTCAAGCGAAACACACTCTCCGTCTTCTCAATGAGGCTCTTCAGCGAGTCTCCCTTGACATCGTTCATCTTGGCACTGAGCAGTAGACAGGCGCCGGCGCAAAGTTTCCGATTGCTCTTATTAATCAAATTGGCCAAAATTAGTTTCTCAAAGTAGACATAGGCCTGCGAGATGGTCACCAGGTCAATGCGCGTATCCAGCTTGTTAATGCGACGCATTTCCCTCTTGATGCTGTGAATGGAATGAAGAAATTCATTATTTATTTACAATTTACAGTAGCTAATGCTTAAAGATTGTTCAAATTGATTTGATTTGATGTAAAATAGAAAATTTCTGCTTTTGTTAGGTATAAAATAAGTTAAATTTCATATTTTCTCAAATCAAAATAATGTTAACAATCAGAGATGGAACATTTTGGATATGCTACCTTCTAAGCTTGCTCAATGTGAGCTGTATGCTTGGGAACTTCTCGCGAAACTTGTCATTGAGCTCCTTCTTCAGATCCGATGGACGCACATAGTCAATGACCGAGGTCATGTACGAGGTGAATGTCAACAGAGTGCGATGCTTGCCAGCAATCAGTTCGGGATCATCCAAGATACTAGCCGAATACTGCGGATACTGCGAAACAGAGATCGAAAAGTTAGCTATAGCTGAGATACATATATGTATATATTTGTGGTGAGATTTACTTACTGGCAGACCACGTGCCACATCGCCACTTAGAATGATGCTCTCAATTTCCATATCTAGCTTCAGATCGGGCGTTGGACTGGCTGCATTATTGCGATTCGTATTTTCGTATGTGAAGCACCTGTAAAAACATTAAATATAGTTAATAGTTGTCCATACAATTTACCCCCAAAACGAGAGCAGAACGTGAGTGAAAGCCAAGTTAGTTGAAGCGTTTGCCAGTTTTCGAATGTGTGCAAATGTGAAGTGTGAATTTTGGTTAGTTGGAAATAAGTTAAAGTTGGATATACACATAAGCGCTGCAACACATCTGAGCTATGGCCGATGTAAGACATATATATATATATATATATGGGTTAATTCCATAGCTGAGATCGTCGCAGGACATGGTTACTTATTAGCTGCTTCAAAAATTTACCATTTGCCTTGATGTTTGGTTATGGTTTTTGTGCTGAAACGAAGTAGTGCAAAGCGTTAAATGATTAGCAAAAATTTAATGGTACAAAATGCATCGAAACGTTTTGTGTAGTTTTTTTTTTTTGTTTTCATTAAATAATATCGTCTGTAGGATTAGGGGGTCTTGGGGACAAAGTTTCCGCATACATATTATTATATAACTGGTTCGGCGCTGTGTCAGCAACATTTCGGAAATTAGGTAACAAAACCTGACGCGATAAAAATAAAGTCCAACAGAAATCATTCGAGCCCTTCCCTTGCCGATGACTCAGAACACCTCAGCAATAATCATAATTATCGCAATTTGTGCAGTCAGCGCTTTGTTGTTATTATTGACCAGCTGTTGTTGTTGTTTAGCACGTAAACATTTCATATTTATACCTGATATTTGCCGAAAAAACACTGTCAAAATAAATCCCTGACATGCTGATTATTTGGTTGCCTGTTGAAGATTTATGTAAACAATTTTCTGATTGGCAATCGCTAAAAATTAATCGCAATTTTAACACATTGAGTATTTTGGGCTTTAGTTAATGTATTACAATGGAATTGAAAGTGCAAATATTGATTGCACAATATTGCAACACAATAATTTGGACTGTCTATAAATATTTGTTTTGGTTTTCTTCTGGTTATTGTTCAATTATGTCTATGTCTATTATATGTCTATTTATATTTGAATAAAGTGATAATTTGATTCCTGGAAAATTGGACTAGAGTTATTTGAACGGATATTTAATGCATTTCATCTATGGTTTACGGATGAGGCATGAGGTCTTTGGTATATAATATGGTATATATGTGAGTATATGTATGTATGTATGGGGTAATGGGATATTATTCATGTGGTATGTTCCAATACAAAGTAAGGCAAATCATGAAAGAGGCACCAACCTCGCAATGCCATGATTCCTCAGAGCTGCTGTGCTCGTTATCTCCATTTGGTTCTCGAAAATTGATGCATTCGTGGAGGCATTGCCATGCTTCTTGCGCTCCTTCTCATATTGACGCGATGGTATCAACAAATGACCATAGGATATATCCTGGATGGGGAGATGAAAATATTGCATTAGTTGTGGAAATACAAATAATTTGTGATCAACTAACCTGACCATTTTCGGCCTTTTGAATACCCATCAAATCAAATGGATCGAAGGGAGCATCGTTAATGGAGCTCAAGGGACGTGAGGTGGATGGATTCCGACGGCGACGATCTTCCTTGCGGAACTCAGCACTACATTTCATACGTTTATTAGATAAATACTGAAATACATTTATCGATATGCACTTACCGTCCATTCTTGCCCTTGTAGTAGGGCAACGCTGAGAATATCAAAAATGGCACCTTACGTGATACCAGCACCATGCGCTCATCCCGCTGTCCCAGTCCCGGACCCGGACCACGACGACCATCGCTGATCTGCACGGATTTGCGAAAACTGCCGCCATAGTTGCTGGCAGGTGCTAAACTCTCCGTGCTGCTGTCATCCGTAATGTGACTGGCACTCGAACCGCTGCGAATGTTGTAGTTGCGCTTGAG